>JAJMZS010000014.1:0-63410 GCA_023807205.1 Isotricha prostoma | reverse complement strand
AATCCCCAAATCCCCAATCCCCAATCCCCAATCCCCAATCCCCAATCCCCAAAAATATGATTTTCTAATCAAATATTAATTTTGATAACAATTTTTTTATTTTTTTTTACAATTATAAAATAATTTATTTATAATTATATTTTTTTAGTTATAATTTTTTTATTTCATATTAATTAATTAAAATTTATTTTCTATATTATTTTTATTACTTTTTTTTCTTTCTTTTTTAATTTAATTTCTGTTTTTAATTTAATAATATTGTATCATATCCTTTTTCAATTTGGGCAAATAATGTATAATTAATTAGATGAAATTTTATATAAAATATTTTTGAAACAAAGAAATACCCAATATAAAATAATATATTAGATAAACAAAATTTCAAAGAAAATACAATAAAAATATTTTCATCCCATTTAATGAAATAATAAGGTAAAAAGCATATTACATATAATATTAAACTTATTAATAATCTAATAATTGTTTTAATTATTGATGTTTTATTCCATTTTGTGTCTTTATCAATGCTAATTGAAAAAGTACTTTTATTTAAATCAGTTTTTGAATCATTAAAATTAAATTGTATAAAATAGTTTAGATCATTTTCTAAAATATAAACCAAATACATTTTTAAGGAAATATATAAGAAAATATTTACAATAAAAATTGATAAGAACAAGAAACTACCATTAATTAATAAAACATATCCATTTTTTTCATTAAAATAATTAATATTATTATTTTGTTGTGTTGGTTTACATAACATTTTTTCAATTTTATTTGGTGAGGAATTGATATTATAAATATATATTACAAATGCTATAATTATAAGAATTATATTAACTATTAAGTATAAAAATGATTTTGTTAAGATTGAATAAAGAATAGAGCCATTTTTTAAGTTTATATTTAATGAAGCAATAAATAAAGAAATACCAATTCCAAATAAAAAACTAATAAAAATTTGACTTAAATAATTCTTTCCAATAACAATATTTCCTATACACATAAATAACAAATAAATTATTAAGCATATTTGAATAAATTTTTTTAGTGTTTTATTTATAGAATCTTTATAAATATTCATCATTTCATAAAATATGAAAATGAAAGGAACATAAATAATTATTTCCGTTGAAGGTAAACCCCAACCTAAACCACAATCATAAATTTTAATATTATCATTATTGCTTAAATATGGAGGTTTCTGTTTTATACCTAATTTTAAAATAAAAGATATATAATTTCCAATGTACAATATAATAAAAAGCAAAAAGGTTATATATATATTTGTAAAATTATCTATTATTATAATTATAAATGAATAAAAAATATGATTATTTAATAGTTTTGAAATATAAAAAAAGATATGATAAATTGTTACAATTTTTTGAAGCTTTATAGTAACTGCTTTGTCATATTCTTCGAATTTATTAGAAAACACAGAAAAGAAAAATGATATAATTATAATAATAAAAGATATGCGCATTATAAAAATTTCATTTTTGTTTTTTTCTTTTGAATCATCTATTATCATTTTTATTAAATTATTTTTTTTTGAGAATTTAACAAATTAATAATATTTAATTTTAATAAATTAATCTAATTTATTATTAATTTAATATACAATAATGAAGTCAAATAAAAATTAAAATTTAATAATATTAATTTTTGTTCAAAAGTTTACTTAAACCTTTATTATGATGGTATAAATGTTTTAAAGAATTAATTCTTCGTTTTCTTTCATAATAATAATTTTTAAAAGAATTATTACTTATTGAAGTAGAATAAATAATATTACTTGAAGCATATTTATTTAATAAAGAAAATGCAATATAATCATCATTATTTTTATTTAAATAAATATTTGTTTTTTCTTTTTCAAAATTATCTTTTATTCTTTTTTCTTCAATTTCTTCAAATAATTTATGAGGATTATAAAATTCAATATTATCATCATTGTCATAAATATCATCACAAGAAAAATATTTATAATCTTTAAAAATATCAAAATTTTTATTCCCATTAAAAGAATTATATAATTCATTAGTATTATTAATTTCTTTCCTTATATTTCCATTAAGAGAATAATTATCTCCTTCTCTAGGAATAAAATGAGGTTTTAATCTATGAAGATATAATTCACACCAATCATAATTTTTAATCCATTTATGATTTTTAATTTCTAAAATTGAATTATAACCTAATCTATTATTTGGTTTTCTTTGAATACATTTATTAATAAAATCAACAGCATCATTAGACCAACCAATTGGAATATCAAATTTTTTAATTTGAATTTGTTTACTTAAAATATTTTCCTTAACTTCTTTCTTATTATTACCTTTATAAGGTCTATTACCAATCATACATTCATAACAAATAATTCCTAAACTAAAATAATCAGATGAAAAATTATAATTTTGATTACATAATATTTCAGGTGCAGTATATCCTGGTGTACCACTTGTATCATTATCTTTTATATAATCTAAATTTTCTGGTATTTTTTTTGATATTCCAAAATCACTTAAATGAATATATCCTTCTTGATCAAAAATTAAATTTTCTGGTTTTAAATCTTTATGAATAATTCTATTTGAATGAATATATTCTAAAGATAATATAATACAACATACAATAAATTTAGTTTCAAATTCTGAAATTCTTCCAAATTTATTTAAATGATATCTTAAATCTCCTCCATTCATTAAATCTAAAACAAGATATAAACTTTCATTATCTTGAAATGAATAATACATATTTACAATAAATGGATGATACATTTGACTTAAAATTTTTCTTTCCATTAAAACTGATTTTCCACTATTTTTATATATTATTTTTGCTTTTGACATTTCTTTCATTGCGTAATAATCACTTGTTTTTTTTGATTTTACTCTCCAAACTTTACCAAATCCTCCTCTACCAATTACATTTATTAATTCAAAAGAATTTTTGGAGATTACTATACTATAATTTTTTTTTTAAGTGTATTTTTTACTTATTTTTCTTTTTTGTATTAAATTTGGTCTTATTGGTATTTTATCTGTGTCATTTCCCATAAAATATTTTTAATAATTTATAATCAAATGTTTTTATTTTTTTATGATTATTTTATATTTAATTAATTAAAAATAATACTAATAAAATGGAAGAAAAAGGATTTCAAAATGATGGTTTAGAAAATCAAAATGATAATAAAATAGAAAATGAAATAAAAGAAGAAGAAAAAAAAGAAGAAGAAAAAAAAGAAGAAAATAATTCTCTTGAAATTGAAAATGAAAATAATAAAAATGATAATAATAATAACACAAATTTAAATAATATAATAGAAACAGTTACACAAGAACAAAATGAAAATTCAAAAGATGAAATAATATTAAAGGAAGATAATAATAAAACTATACCAAATAATAAAGTTTTAATTACTGAAGTAGGATTAAATAATTTAAATCAAAGAAAAAATTATTTAAATGAAAAATTAAAAAATTTAGAAATTTCAGATAATTTGAGAAGAGGAGTATCAACAGGAATAATTAAAACAAAAGATAATATAAAAAAAGATTTTATAGATTTTAAAATCGATGTTAAAAAAAAACCAAATAATATTAATTCATTATTAGAAAGTAAGGAAAAAACTTTATCAAAAGAAACTTTAAAACATTTAAAACAATTAAAAGTAAGTGAAGAAAATACTAAAGGTTCTTTAAAAAAATTAGAAATAAATAGAAAATTAATATTAGAAGAAAGTCAAAAAGGAATTAAAGGAGGAATTGTTGAAGAAAATATTAGAAAAGCTAAAATTACTTCAATTGAAGATAAACAAAAAGTTTTAGAAAGAAAATTAGAAAATATTAATTTACAAGTTGAGAATATTTTAGATAACAACAAACCTTCAAAAAAAGAATTAATTGAAAATTTTTTGGAAAATTTAGAAAAGAATAAAAATGAATATAAATTAAAAGTTAAAGAATATGAGAAAAAACATAATGAAATGTTATTAAAAATGCAAAAAGATAAACTAATAACTTCAGAAAAAAGAGAAAAAGAGTTTAAACAAAAAGAAAAAGAAGATTTAGAAAAAAAGGAAAAATTATTTCAAGAAAGAAAAGAAAAAGAGAAACAAATAATATTAAAAAGAAAAAAAGAAATAAACGATAAAATGGAAAAGACAAAACAACATATAAAAGATAAATTTGATAAAACAGAAAGAGATTATTTATATGGTAAATATAAAGAACAATTTGAATTAAAAGAACAACAATTAATTGATAGAGTTAATATGCAAAAAAAAGAATTTATTACATTGGATGAAATAAAAGAATTATCTAATAAAATGAAAGAACAAAAAGAAATTTTTGAGCAAGAAACAAAAGAAAAAACAAATCAATTACATGAAATGTGGAATAATAGAAGTCAAATATTACCTAATTTTAAAAGTAAAATTTCAAAAATTTGTGAAGAAGAAAATAAAGAAAATGATTATAAATTTAAAAAAGATAAAATTGCCTTATTAGAAAAAGAAAAGCAAGAATATTCAAAAAATATTCCTCAACCTTTGATAAATCCTAAACTAAAAAAATTAAGAGAATGTCATTCTATTAAAATAGATAAAGAGAGTGTTTTGCTTACTGAAAAAAATAATAGAAAAAGAAATGAATTATTTTTTGTTCCTCCTCCAAAAAAAAAAAATATATTAACTTTATCTAATGAAATAGAAAGAAATCATAATGAAATTTTAGATGAAGATGACATAAATAATTTATTAAATAAAAGGAATAAAAAATTTTTAAAACCAATTCAGATTTTACATCCTAAACCAGAAAAACCAATTAATTACTTAGAAGAATTAATAAAAAATAGACAAAATAATGAAAATAAAGTGAATAAAAAAAAAAGAATTAAAATTAATTTTAATAATACTGAAATTCAAACTGGGAATAATGTAATTGAACAAATTGATATGATTAAAGCACAAACTGATGCTTTGGAAAATGAAGTTAAACAAAAGAAAGAATATATGAAATTAAATGGAGGTTATCAAAAAAATCCTTTGATGGGTGATGAATTAGGTGATATGTTAATTGAATCTATACATGCTAAATTAAATGTTATTAATCAATTAAAATGAGAGAAATTTAATTTTTAATCTTTATATATTATATATTTGAAATATTATAATAATTGAGTCTTTAAATTAATTAAATTTTATTTTTAAAAGTTCTTGAACAATTCTAAACATGTGTTTAAAATCTTCAATTGTGATTATATTATTAATATTATTATCAAGATATATTTTTAATTTCTTATCTTGATTTTTAAAACTATTAAAACAATTTTCAATATCTTTTTCTTTATTAAATAAATCCCATTTTCCAAGTATATATAAACCTAATCTTGCTCTACTTAAAGAAACAATTAATCTTCTAATATCTCTTAAATAACCAATATCTACATTTCTAACAAGAGAAAGTATAATATAATCATTTTGTTGTCCTTGATATTTATCAATAGTACATATTTTTTTAATACCAGAAAAAATATTATTCCAAAAACATTTTTTATGATAAATTTCTTTAATTAATTTTTTTTGTCCATTATAAGAAGTAATAATACTAATTTTTTTTGGATCATATCCAATAAGACACATATACATAAAAATTCCAATTGAATATTCTGCTTCTGCTAAATTATAATATGAATAATCTGAATTTAAACATTCTCCTTTTCCTTCAAATTCATCAACATTTATAAATTGAACATTATATAAAAAACCTAAATTATTTTTTTCATTTGTCATTTTTATATCTTTTAATAATGGATATTTCCATCTATAAATATCTACTATTTCTTTTCTTCCTCTTCCTTGTTGATCTAAATAAATATGATTTACTTTGTTTTTTATTAATCTTGTAAAAAGTGAATTATCAAAATTTGAAAAAGTTCTAAAAATATTTCCTTTTACAATTGGAGGTAATTGATTTGGATCTCCTAACATTACAAATCTTTTTAAATTTGAAATATCTTTTTGAAGAGTTAAAGGAATAAAACTTTCTATATCTAAAATTTGTGCACTTTCTTCCATTATTAAAGTTGTGAATTTGAAATTTAAATTTAAAAAATTTTTTCTATTCATTGCTGCATAAGTACATGTTAATGCTATTATTTTTGAATATGATTTTATTAATTGATTTCTTCTTTGATTTTGATCTCTAATTATTTCTAATATTTCTAATTCCTTTATTTTATTTATTAAATCATTTAAATTAATATTAAAATTTTTTTCAACTTCTTTTATTTTTTCATTATTATTTTTATCATTAATGAAATTAGATAAAACATTTATAGCAGAAAAACAAGTAAATTGTTCAAATGTGTATATTTTAATAAATTGTGAAATTTTTAAAACTAATTCTAATAATTCTTCTCTTTTATTTAAAAGATATTTAATTCTACCATTAACACTAAAATCTTTAATTGAATCAATGTGTTTACTACCTCTTCCTAATCTTAATAAATATTCTTCATTAATATCTAAATTAATTATTTTTTCAAATATATCATTTAAAGCTGCATTTGAATGAGTAACAATTAATATTTTTTCATTTGGATAATTATGATATAATAAATTAACAATTTGAACTACAATATCAGTTTTTCCTGTTCCTGGTGGCCCAACTATAAGAGATAAACCATAGTTTATTCCACTAACAATTGCATCTAATTGTTTATTTGTAAAGTTTAATTTATTTGATTTTTCTTTTTTATTTTTTAAAAATGAACATTTAATTTTTGAATTTTTTATTTCTTTTTCTTTTATATATTTTGTAAATGAATTTTGATTTAAGAATGTATCATAAAAATCAAAATTAATATCATTTAATATAATATTTTTATTTTCTAATTCTTTTTTATGAACTTTACTTAATAAAGGATCTTCAATCCAATTTGGAATTTTTGGTATATTATAAACTAAATCTTTAATGGTTTCCAAAATACTTTTAAAATTATTTTCTTTTGAATTTCTTCTTAACATAAAATCAAATTTTAAATTTCCTAAAATTTCATTTTTTAAATCAATATTATATTGAATTGGATCTAAAATTAAAGTCATTCTTCTAGAAAAACCAGAAGGAATTTCATCTTTATCAATTAATAAAATATTATTATTATCATCATCATAAATATATAAAATTTCTCCTCCTCTTATAATATAAGAATTTTCACTTAAAGAAATAAGAAAAATAACGTCATTTTTTTTTAATGAATCCCATTCATATTTTATTTCAGTTTGAATTCCATTAAAATTATATTCAATTTCACATAAAACTTGTGATGGAAATTCTTGACCTATTAAAGGAGGTTTTATTGATAAAATATTAAAATTTTTTATTGGGAAACCCATAAGTGACCAACCATTAAATTTTTTAAAATTTCCTTTATTATCATATTCAGGATTCATTTTTTCTATACAATCATCTAAGTCATTTCTTATTTCATATGCTGATTCATATTTAAATAAATAAAAATTTTTAAATAAATAATCATATATATTTAAATATGATAAATTTATTTTTGGTAATGGTAATATTTCATAATTTAACATTGAAAAATCATATGGTAAAATATTTGTATTAAATAATAAATTTTCTGTTGGATATAATGGTTGTTGTAAAAGATAATCAAATATATTTTCTTTTTTTTCATATTGAGATATAAATATTTCTTTTAATAAATTATTTCTTCCTTCATAAAAGCTTTCAGGATAATGAATTAATCCTAAATTTTTTAATAAAGTATATAATTGTTCAAATGTTAATCCAGATGATATTTTTATTAAATTATCTCTACTTTTTTTAAATGATGCTGCATCTGTAAAAATATTTGTCATTTCTTCTGGAAAAAGTGAATATGATAATTCTTGCATTTCTGAAAATTTTGGATATATATTATTATCATTTAAATCAAAAAAATAATAAAATGAAAATATTTCATATAATGAAAATAATTTAGAATTTGAATTTATTTTATATTTTGAAAGAATTAATTTTAATCTTTCAATAAAATGTTTTTCTATTAATAATGGAAGAATAAATTTCCTCATTGTAGATAAATTAATTATAATTAATAATAATAAGATTATTTTCATATAAAAATTGATTTTTAAATTATCAAATTTTTCTTCTATATCATTTAAAAATTCTTCAATTAAAAAATTTAAAAATTTACAATTAATTGAATTTATTGTATTATGATTTTCTATTTTATTCAATTTTGCTAAAGCAATTATTTTTTTATATAATGTAATATCTTTTTTTATTAATCTAATTAAAGTATTTTCTGATAAATTAACCCAAGTAAATATTGAATTGAGTGAATTTATTTCTTTATATATAAATTCTAAATCTAAATGTTGAAAACAAGTTAATAAAAATTGAATTATAATTTCTTTTTCTTGATAAGATGTTTTATCTTTCATATATTCATTTAAAAAAAATTTGAAAATTAAAATGAATTTATTTGAATATTTATTAGAAATATTTTCAAAAATATCTGTTCGTAAATCATCTTTATTTTGAATAATAAAAACAAAAAGATATAAATCATCTTTTAATTCTTTATCAATTTCCTTATTATTTAATAAATTATCTTCAACTTTATCAAAAATATTTATATTTATAAAATTTTGAATATCTAAGTTTTTTATAATTTCTCTTCTTATTTTTCTATCACCCTTAATAAAATTTTCAAAATTATTTTCTTTCATTAAAAAAAAATAAATTTTAAATTAAAATATACAATTATTAATTGTATATTTGAAAAATATTGAATAAAAAATAAAATATAATTTATATTTTCATACATTCATTTCTATAACTTATAGTTTATTTATAATTTATGATTTAAAACAAAATAAAAAATAAAAGTAACAATGGGAAAGAAAATTTAATATATATATCATTAGATAGATACACTTTTCTTCCATTTAAATCGTATGTTTGTCTATTATTTCCTCTAGCATAAGCACTATTAAGTTTTATAACGTATTCTTTAAATTGATTAAATTGTGTAGTAGACATTTTTTTAATATTTTTAACAACAACCCAATTAACATCTTCAGTACAGGGTGGAGTAGTTAAAGAACCTTTATAATAATATACTTTTTCTTTTTTAACAATATCTTTAACTTTAACATTTGAAACAGTATTCCCAGTATTAAAACCAATAGACTTCAAAAAATCATTATCATCATAATTTTCTTTAGCTTCAAAAATATAACCAATAACCATATGTAAATTGTTTTTATCATCTGAATTAGTATTTTCATGAACAACATGCATTTCCATATCATATAAATTGCCATCAATTGTATGTTCTGAATTTAAATGAAAATGTATATTGGCTATTTTATATGTAAATTCAGTTCCATTAATTTTAACTTTTATATTTCCATTATCTAATGTTGGTGTACTTACTGAATATTCATGTTGATAAGTTACAGATGTTGAAGCAATTGTTGAATAATCAATTGATTCAA
The DNA here is from genome assembly GCA_023807205.1 of Isotricha prostoma. Classification (NCBI taxonomy): domain Eukaryota; phylum Ciliophora; class Litostomatea; order Vestibuliferida; family Isotrichidae; genus Isotricha; species Isotricha prostoma. The sequence goes on along the minus strand of JAJMZS010000014.1, from coordinate 53,869 downwards.
AAGAAAATACTGATTTATCATCAACAACATTGGATGTTTCAATATTTATTGGAGATTGGATAGTACCTGATTGACAGACATCAGGCCATGTTGTGCCTGTTTGATCTGAATAATCTAATGAAAATATCAATTGAAATAATAATATGAGAGTTGTAAATTGAGTAAATGACATTTTTGAGTTTTATCTATTTTTCTTAATTACTTATTTATATATCAAATTTTTATTTTTTATTATTTTCATTTACTGTAAATTTTAATATTTATTTTATTTAAAGTTATATTTATTATTTTATCTATTTTTTCTATATTTAATTAAATTTCATTAAGTTTAAGTGAAGTATTTGAAATTTTTTTTTTTTGATTTTTTTTTTATGTTGTATATGGCCATTATTACAGAAAAAAATAAGTTTTTTTTATTAAATTTATTGAAATCTAAAAGAAATATATTTTATTATTTTTTTTTATTTTATTATTTATAGCAATATATATTTAAGGAAAAAAATAAACAAAAAAAATTAAAAATAAAAATAAAAAATTAAAAAATTCACCTGAATAATAACAATCAAAATTCAAAATGTATAAAATAAAAAAAATCTATATTTATAGGCAATATTACTTTTTATTATAAAGAATTTAGTTAAAAAATATTTTTATAAAGTTTATTATGATATTTTTTATTGAAATTTAAGCAGAAAAAAATATAAAAAAATTTATAAAAAATGATGAATAAAATGTTACAAAAATACTTTCATAAATATTATTTCAAAACAATACTTTTTCAATAAATAGATGAAAAGAATATAGAACAAATAAATAATTTGAAAATTAAGTTATGAAATATCTATAGAAATTGAAACCATTTTTCCATTTTATTAACAGAATATTTTGATTAAATAAAATTAAGAATAAAAATAAATAATATATCAAATCAAGAAAAATGAATTAAAAAGTAATTTACTTTAGATTATTTCCAAACAAAAAATATATAATTTAAATTTTCTTATTCAACAACAAAAGTAAGAAAATAAAGTTGAAGAAGTATTTAAATAAGATAAATTTATAAAAATGAAAAAAGTTTTAAAATTAAATCAATTAAATCATTATTTTAAATGTTGGAAATTTATTATTAAAATAGATAAGGATATAAAAATCAAACAAATTATAAAACCAAAAAATCATGAAATTTTAATTTTAATGATGAAATATTTATTTTCTGAAAATACAAATATGAAAGGAGTTTTAATGGGAAAATTATATTTTGCAAAAAAGGAAATATTTATATAATTTGAAATTGAAAATAATTATTGAAAGATAAAAAAAGACAAAATTATATCTAAAAAATGAATATTAAATTTTATAATTATTATTTTTTTTATTTTATAAGTGTTATAGTTTATTATAAATTTTTTTAATAATGAATATATTTAATAAAGGGTTTTTTATGATACAATAGATTTAAATATTTTTTTTAGATTAATTTCTATTAAATACCTTATATATTTAAATATTAATTTTTAAATATATATTATTATCTTTTTTTAAAATATTTTAAAATTAATTTTTCAAATTCATATTATTTATAAATTTTTAAATTATGAAAAAATTTTCATTGTTTATCTTTATTTAAATACTCTGAAAATGAAATATTTTTATTTTTTACTTTACTAAATATTTTATTATTATTTTTTGATAATAATTTAGGTTGTGGAATTTGTTTATTATTGTTATGGCCAATTAATTTAGGTTGTTTAATCAAATCTTTTTCTTTATTATCATTAATTAATTTTAATATATCCTTTTCAGAATTATTATCATTTTCTTCATTTTCAATTAATTTATTAGATATTGTTTCAATTACATTTCTAACAATTATTGAAACTTCTTTTTTTGTATCACTCATTTCTTTTAATTCTTTATTATCAATTAAATTTTGATTTAATTTTTCATTTTCTTCATTTTTTATATTCTCCTTTTGTATAAAAAAATTTTCATTTGTCTCTATTAAATTTTCATTATTATCTTCTTTTATAGTTTTTAAATTTGCTTCATTAATAATTGGTAAAACTTCATCAAAATTAAATTCTTTTTCTTCTTTTCTTTGTATTATTGAATTTTTTACTAGGAAATTTTTACTGTTTACCATTTCACTATCTTCACTTATATTAAAACTTATTACTGTATCATTATTATTTAAACTTTCTTTTAACGGATATTTATTTATATTTTTTTTATCTCTTTTTTTACTTTCTTGATCATTTACTTTATTTGTATTTATCTCATTTAATACTCCTTTATTTAATTCCCTATTTTGAAATAAATATTGATTTATTTGAGGCTCTTTTTTATTAGAAAATAAATTATTATTATTCTTTTCAATAGATTTAAATAATTCTATTTTAAATTTATTTAATTTTTCTTCAAGTATTTTTAATTGGTTTTCAGTTTGAATAATTTTTTGATTATTTTTTGAATTTAAATATTTCTGTTTTATTTTTTCTATTTCGTTTAAGATAGGTTCAATATTAGAATTATAAGAATCTATTATATTCATATCAAAACTATTTTGTTTATTTCTATAATTTTTCATTTTATTGTCATAATTTATTTTTTCTAAATTATTTAAAGTATTTATATCATTGTTATTAATATTTAAATATTTCCTTTTAATATTTTCAATGTTAATTTGTTTTTTATTATTATCAAAAAAATTGTTTTCTATAAAATAATTATTATCATTTCTAAAATTATTTTCTCTTTTTAAAATTGAATTTATTTTCCTAAAATGTGCATTTATACTTTCATTATTTAAATTTGTATTATTTGTATTTATTATACTATCATCTTCTTTTGATATAGAAATTGAATTATATGTAATGTTTTTATAATTGTCCAAAAGATTTTCATTGGTTTTAAATAATTCTTCAATATTATTCATTATTAATTTTAAAGTCTTAAAATAAATATTTAATTAATAAAATTAAAACTAAGTCAGATAATTGACAAAAAAATTGAATTTAGAAATTTTAAAAAGACTATATTTAATATAAAAAATTAAATTAAAATCTTAAAAAAATCTATTAAAAACGTTTTTATGATAAAAATAAAACGTATTTATAAAAAAATATAAATCTAATAATAATAGCTTGTGAATAATATTTTATTTGAATATATATGTAATTTATAAAAAGACAAGTTAATAATAGATAATTTGAATATTAAAAGTTTTCTAAAACTTTCTTGTTTTAAAATTCCATTATTTAAAAATAAAAAAATTTTAATACTTGATAAAATATTTTAATATTTATAAGGTTTACTTTTAAATAACAAATGCAATTTCTATAAAAATCAAAATTGTTTTACTTAAAATATACATATATTTTTGTTAAACTTTTGATTTATTTTTTAACTTAAAAAGTTCATCAACTAATTTTCCATTTATTTCAAAATCAATTTGATTGTTTTTAAGAATTATTTTAGGAGTTGACTTTGAACATTTTATTATTTTTAATTTGTTTGTTTTTTTTCGTTTTATTGTAGAATACTTAATAATTGAATCTTTATATAATGATTTTTTTTCCTTTTGATTACAAGTTGTTTTGAAAATTTGATATTTATTTTCATTAATGATTATACTCATCTAAATTGAAAAATAATAATTTCAATGGTTTATTTACTTTTTATAAGGCGGTATTATCATAAAACTTTTTTTCAAATTTACAATATATTCAAATGGAAATTATAATATGAATAATATATCTATGTTATAGGATTAATAATCCTATTATACTTTTTTTATCTTTTGATTTTTGTAAATAAAGTTATTTATTTTTTGAAATGAATAAAGTCAAAAATGAATTTTTTTTTTATTGTTGTTTTTTCAGAAAGAAATTGGACTTTTATTAGAGACCAAATGTTAACCCTTTTTTCTTTATAATTTCTTTTATTCAAAAGTTATTTATAATTTTGTTTTTTTTTTGATTTTTTCAAACACATTTCTGTGATGTTATATAAAATTCATAAAATTAAAAAAAGAGGTTTTATTTTCCAGAAAAAATATGCAAATTTTTCCAATTTATTAGAATACAGATTATTATGGGAATTCGTTAAATTTTTATTTTTTTTTCCTTTTTATTATGAATTTTTTTGCAAAATGTTTTTTTTTTGTATTTATTTATCATTTGACATTGTTAATCAATATCTTATTATTTGAAGAAAAAAATCCTACTTAGATTGAATCATTAGTTAAATAAATTATAAAAAATTATAATTTAAATTTACTCATTGTATTATATTAATTAGATAAATTATTCATATAATTAATATACTAATATGGCAAAAAAGATATTATATAAGAAATAAATAATTCAAATTTTAAAGTTTATATTAATAGAAGAGATTAATATTGAAAAAAAAATTTGCACTATATAACTTAATTTGAAATAATTAAAAATATTTAATTTTATATTAAAAATAACAATTAAAAATTTAATCTATATAGCTGTCAAGAATTTCCCATTTTCCTCCATCAAATAAATTTTCAGTTTTACAAATTACTTTTAGATTATTAATAAATCTTTGAGAATAAGAAACAGGATCAATACTTGATATTTCCATACTTGCTGCTTTAATTTTTTTTAAATTAGCTTCTATTTTTTTTTGAAGATTATATTTTTGAAAAAAATCAATTATTGCAATAATATATATATGAGTAGGATTTAATGAAGGAAAAATATATTTTCTTATATTATTTATATCATCTTGATTAAAATTTTCATTTGAAAAAGTTTCATTTAAATCATTTTCATTTTCATTTTCTTCTTCTTTTTCAATTCCTTTTTCTTTATCATAAAATTTTTTTTGTTCAATTTCCATTTTTTTTTTATGAGCTGAGCCAAATAAAATATTAATTTCATTTTTAGAAAGTGCAATTTTAACTATTAAAAGTGAATAATCCATAATTCCTAAATTTTTAAAAAAAATAGAATCATTTTTTCCAATTTCAAAAATTTTTTTTTGATCATTTTTAGTTATTAATAAATATTTTTCTATTTCATGAAAATCAATATCTTTTAAAACTGAATTATTATTTAAATTATAATTTGTTTTTCTATTTAATCTACTTCCTTTAATATCATAAATACATAAAATATTTTCATTAAAAATACCATAAACATTTCTCATAACAATAAAATAGATTTTTTTTAATGAACTAAGACCAATATTCATTGTTATATCAAATAAACCATATATTCTTCCAATATATGAATTTGGATTCTTTAAAAAATGATTATATAAATTCAATAAAAAATTTTGTCTTATAACTTCTACTTCTTCTTTATCTATTGTTTTTATAATATATTTTTTATCATGGGAATTTAAAAAAAAATTCCCACTTCTCCCTTGACTTTCATTAATTGTTTCAATATTTTTTTCAGGGAGAAATGAATTTATCATATCATTTGTATTAATATTATCTAATTTTCTAAGTAAATAAAAAAGTTTTGGACAATATTCAGTTAAATTTATTATAAAATCTTCATTTTCTTTAATTATTTTATCGTTTCCCAAAAAATTATATTTGTCATTATCAAATGTTTGTTTTGATATATGATAAGTCTTTATTTCATTATTTAAATTTTCATTTATATTTATTATTTTATTATCATAACCTTGACATCTTTTTAAAAAAATACAAACTGAAGTAAATATTTTAGATATAAATAAAGAAATCCTTTTTTCTTCAAATTTATAATTAGAAAGTAAAGGTTCAAAATCTTCATTTCCTAGAATTTGATGCAACAATCTATTTTGAAATAATCTAACAATTCCAACAATTAATGGAGTTAAACAAGATAATAATGTAACAAAAGTAGTAAATAAAGTTAAAAATGTGGTTCCCTTTTCTTTTTTTATAGCTGAAATATTATATATATAATCAAGAATATATAAAATTAAAAGTAGTATAGCTAAAATGAAATATACTGAAAGATATATTAAATGCTCTAAAACAAAATTTTTTATGATTTTTTCATTTTTATATGAAATATCTTGAATAATAATATAAAATTGAAAAAAAGCATAAATAAAAGATCCAAAAGGAATTAAAATAAATAAAAAGAAGATAATTTGTTTTATGATACTATCATCTCCATTTTTAATATGAGAAGCATCAATTAAGCATGTTACCATAGGACTAATACCATTTATTTCTAAATAATAACAAATTAAACACATTAAAATTGAAAAAATAAAACTAATTATTAAATAATTTAATATTGCTTTATTTGATTTTTGAATTCCTTCAAAAGGATCAATTACTATAAATTTTATCTGAATAACTAAAGAACTTAAAATTAACCAATCCATAATATAAAAAAAAATTTCAAAATGTGAAATAATAATACATCGACCGCATTCTTTATTCATTTTCTCCATATCTTCAAACATCACTGCATTAATTAACCAAAAAATTGAAATAAAAGTTTCAAAAATTGAAAGTAGTAAATATAATTTTTCTACAGAAGAAATTAAATCACTATATTTTGAACATTTTTTTTTTATAAATTCATAAATAAAATATAAATTTATTATAATGCCAATAACACTTATAATTATTATTATTAAATTATTTGATAAATAACCAATTGTTTCATTATTACTATCTTTAATATAACACACTCTATCATTTCTATTCATTAATTAATTCTTTAAATTTTAATTTTAATAAATGAAAAAAATTATTTATTTAATTAAATTAATTAAATGATATTTTTAAAAATATGAAAAAAAAGTTTAATAATTATTTTTTAAATTTCTTTCTTCTCTTACTAATAATTTGTTTAACAATTTTCCATCTAATATTATAAATATCTTTATCTTTCCTTCTACTTAACATATATTCAATACCAGAATCTAATTTTTTAGTAATTTGACTTTTACTTCTTGTTTCTCTTCTTTCAAAATGTTTCTTTGTTTTATTATTATCTTTATCATTTTCATTTTTTTGATCCAACATATAATTACTTTTTTTATGATGTTTGTTATATAAAGTTTTGAATTCTTCGTCGTCATCGTCTGAAAAAACTTCAAAAATTGCGTCATCTTCTGGTGCACTATTATAACCAGATAATAACTTTTTCTTCTCTTCAAAAGATTTTTTGTTATTAGTATGTTTGGTTATTTCTTTTTCTTTTACATTTTCTTTTTCTTCATCTTTATTTATTTCTTCTTCATAATCATCTTTATCTTCAATAATTGAATCTAAATTACTTTTTTTCCTTTGTCTTTTATTTTTACCAAATACACTTTCATCATCAGGTAAAATAAATTGATTTAAAAAATCACGATTGAATTTTTGACTCATACTTCCAGGTCTTATTCTTTTTTTTTCTCTATATAATAAATCAAGTTCTTTTGGTTTTTTTTTAATAAAATCACTTATTAAAGGTTCTATATCAGATTTTTCTCCTATTAATAAATTAATTAAATCATTTTTATTAACTAATATTTCTTCATCTCCTTTTATTACCATACAATCAATTTCAATATTATCTTTTTCTGGATTTGGAATTGAAGATTTTTTTACTTCTTTATCAATTCCATGAATATCTTTTAATAAAATAGGTTTTTCAATATTTGAATAACTTAAATCAATATTTTCAATAATAATTTCTTTATTTGTTTTTTGTGAATTATCAGTTTGTAAATTTTCAAATGGATTAACTATTTCTGTACTTATATTATTATCTTTTATTAAATTTAAATTTTCATCTGTATTAATATTTTCACCTTCTTCAATCAAAGAACTTTCATTCATACTAGTTTTATGAGATTTAGTTTTATCATCACTATATTTATCTTTACTTTTATTATCTTCTAAACTATTTACATGAGAATGATAAATTCTATTATTTGATTTTTCATTTTCTTCCATTTTATCTTCTATTTCACTTTTAAAAACAAAAATTGGTTTATCATTTATATCATTAACTTGAATAATATCAATATCTTTTTGAGGATCCACAAATCTATTTCTCATAAGAGAAATTGCTTCTTCTGGTTGTGGAGGTAATTTTACATAATGTTTTGGGTCAAATGGAACTATTAAATCTTTTACTTTCATTGGTATTTTATTATCTTTATCATATACTGTAAATAAATAATTTTCATCTGAAAACTCATCATGTTTATTTTTTAAGTCATCTACTAAGATTAAATATTCATCATTTATATTATTTTCATTACATAATTTAATAAATATTTTTGGTTTTCTTATTTTTTCTATATCACTTTTTAATACTTTAATTGTGTCTTTTTTTATGTTTGGAATTTCATATTTATCAAAATTAAATCTTGGATTATTTATTAAAATTAAATTTAAATATGATTTATCAAATAAATTCATCTTTTTATTTTCATCTGGAATTAATTGATATTCTTTATTTTCATGTGATTGTTTTAATAAATCATCTGCATAATCTTTTGCTGATCTTTCTTTATTATAATTACATTCTTTATTTTTATTATCTACAATAATTAAATTTGATTTAGTTGTTTCAATTTCATTACCAACAAAATCTTTTAATTTTATTTCATCTTTTAAATTATCTGATAATTCTTTTAATAAATCATTTTTATTTATTAAATTATCTTTTTCTTCATTATTATTATCAGTATAATGTACTTCAACAAATTCAGGTAATTGTTCAATTTTTCCAATATCATTTTTACTTATTTTTATTTTTGATTCTGGATTAAAATAATCATCTGAATAATTTTCAATGCCAGGAACTTCAAATTCATTTATATCACTTTTATCTTTTTTAATATCATCAATTAATTTTTGTGGAACTAAAAAACTACCAATTTGTTTAAATATAATTGTATTTTTTAAATCATTTTCTAATTTTTTATTTACTTCTTCTCCTTTTTGAGGTTGATATGGTTTTTCATTTTTATCCATTTTTTCTATTAAAATATCTTTTGGTTTAACATTAAAATATTTTCCTTTATAATTATCTAATTTAATTGGTTCTTTCATATTTATATCTTTACCATTATTAAGTTTATCATTTAATTCTTTTTTATTTACAATATGAATTTTACCATTTGATTTATCTGTAAATTTAATATATTTTTTTTCATCATCTTTATTTAAATCTTCAATTTCTTTTTTAGAAACATCAATTGATTTTTTAGTTAAATAATTAGGAACTCTAAAATTATCATATTCACTTTTATCATTTAAAACTTTATCAATTACATTTGAATTAACTAATTCTCCATCATTAACTTCTAAAAGTGTATTATTTTCTTTATTGATACTATTTAATAAATCTTCTTTATTTTTCTTAATAATATCTTCAATTTCATCTTTTTTTGGTAAATGATTAATTTCTTCTTGATTTGGGAAAGTCATATTTTTTAATTGAACTTTTCTCCATCTATTTCTAGGAAATCTACTTGGAATATTAAAAATTTGATTTAAACCTTTCCAATTATTAAGTGCTTCTTTTATTTTTGGAATAGGACATAAAGTCGGTTGATCATTATTTGATTGTATTGATATTAATTCATCACCATCAATTGAAAAATTTTCTAATCTTCTTTTTGGAATTAATATTATTTCATTATTACAATTTTTAATTTGATAATACATATCATCTGTATCAGATGAGTCTGTTGGTTCTTTAAAAGTTACTTTTAAATTCTTTTTATTTCTCGGTTTTTTATTTTGAATTTTATCTTTTATTAAATTAACATAATCTTTTCTTATATAATTTCTAACTCCATTTTTATCTTCTATTGGAACATATATTTTATTTTCATTTTGTAATTCATTATTAAATACTTTTTTTCTTTTTTCTATATCTTTTAATATTCCATTATATTTATTCATTACTTCTTTAAATTGTAAATCAATAACGTTTAAATTTTGTTTTTCATATTTTTCACTTATTTCATCTCTTCCTATTTTTTTAAATTCTCTATTTTCCCAATCTTTAACTAAATCATTCATTTTTAATATACTAGCTCTACTTGATAATCTTCTAATTTTTTTTTCTCTTAATTTTTCTTCTTTATTAGGTAAAGGAGATAATTTTTTTAAATTAATAAAAGAAGGTAAATCTTTTTCATCAAATCCTGCCATATGTAAAATTTTTTTAATTGAATATTCTGATATTGGTGTTTTTCCATTCATTGAATATGATTCTATATTATGTAATATTCTTTTTAGTTTTGGATCAAATTGACTTCTTGTTAATAAAAGAGAATGAAAGTATTCATATCTAATTTTTGTTATTACTATTTCAAGTATTGAAAGGAATTCTAAAAAATTTGTATTTATTAAAGAGAATATCTTTTTAAAAGACTTTTTATTTATTTGTATTGTTTTTAAAGGTTTTTCTGTATCTGGAAGGAAACGCCAATCTGTCTTTAATACTGAAAATTCTGATAATTTTTCTAATAAATTAGAAAATTTTGGATCTACTGAATATTTAATTATAAATGATTTTGCTCTCTTAAGTATTCCTTGTTGAAGTGACATTTATTATAAATTATCAAAATAATTAATGAATATAATATTTGAAAAAAAATAATATTTATTATTTATATTAATGAATTAATATAAAATATTAATATATTTTTTATAACTATTAATTTATTATTTTTATTTTTTTTGAATAAAGAAAAAAATATTATTTTTTTATATTCAAATTATATTTTTACTACTACAACTTTTAAACTAGTTAATCTATTTAATTCTTCATCAATATCATATAAACATTTTTCAATTTGAGTCTTCCTTTCTTTTTGTCTTAAGGATAATCTTGCAATAGGTAATTCAAATAATTCATCTTCTAATTCTTTCTTTAAATATGTCAATTCTTTAATTCTATCATTTTTTTCTTCTTCAGATAAAACTCTCATATTTCTTGGTAAATTATTTTCAAATTCTTTTTCTTTTTCATAATTCTTTTCTTCTTCTTCTTTAATATTTTCTTCTTTAATATTATTTAAACTATTATTATTACTACTATTATTATAATAATTAACAGACTTATTATTTTTTAATAATCTTAATTTTTTCTTTTTATCAAGATTTAAATATGAAAAACTATCTTTAACAGGAACAATTTCAGTATTATTATTGATTTTAGGTAATTTAACACTATTATATAAATTACCAAAATATTTTAAAGTACCATCTTTTTCTAAACTATAATCACCTTCTCTTTTTTCAAGTATTACATTTGAAGATTGAGCCCTTTGTCCTTTTAATTTAAATCTTACTCTTTGATTTTTTTCATAATCATATAATCTGGGATTAACACCAAAATTTTTTTTGGAATGAGAATTTAATAATAATAATTTTAAAGCTTCATTTTCTTGTCTTAATTTTTCTTCTCTCATTTTATATTCTTGTTCCCTTACATAATCAATATTTCTTTTTATAAAATTAATATTTTTTCTTTTAAAATAATCATCTTTTATAGTATAATAATTTGATGATACTTTTATTGGAGATTCATTTTCATTTTCATTTGAATTTTGATTATCTTTATCTTTACAGTAATCACAATATTTATAATGTGAAATATTTAATTTGGAATTATAACTATGTTCTAAATCTGAATTTTTGTAAATATTTGATATGTTATTATAATAATATTTATTTTCTTTTGAGTCTCCATAATTATTAGAAAATAATGGCAATCTATTTGAATAATTTCCTCCTTGATATATTTCAAGATTTGAAATTATATTTCTTAAATTATCCATTTTTATAATTAAATTATTTATTTTTTTTATATAATATATTTAATTAAATAATGTTTTGTTTTATTATTATTTTTTTTGAATATTCAAAAAATAAAAAGTAATGTCGTCTGAAAAAGTAAATATAATTAAATTAATATATCATATAGATTCCAACAGACTTAATAATTTTTTCAGAATTATCAAATGAAGAAAAAATAAAATATTTTAATTTTTTTCTTGAAAATGATATAACATTTACAAAAGAACCAAAAGGAACTTTTTTTGCAGAAATAACAATAATAGATGAAGATAAATCAAAATTAATATCAGAATTTAATGAAAAAGAAACTTTGGAAAGAGATGAACAATTATATTCTAAATTATTGAAATTAATAAATTTATCAACTGAAGAAAAACCTACAAAATTAAATTTAAATCATTTAAGATATACAATTGAAGAAATTTATTCTTTAAAATTTTTAAAAGAAACTCAAGCAATATTAAAAGATGAAGGAGAAAATGAAGATTTTCCAATTTTTGTTGGAAATTATTTTATTAATAAATTTAATAAAAAAGATATTCTTGATAAAAAAATTTTGGATTTTACATCAAGTATTACTTTTTATTCTAAAAATTATAAAGATATTCAAATTTTTTCATATTTTTTAAATGAAGAATATGATATAGAAGATTTAATTTTTTATTTATTTGTCAGATCATGTATCGAAAAAGAATTAAAAATTTTTTTCATAGAAAAAATAAAGGAATTTACAAATGAATTAAATAATGAAAATAATGAAATTGTTGTTCCAATTAAATCTTGTAAAAAAATAGGAAATTTAATTTATGGTAATGATAAAAATTTAATTTCATCTTTTTTATCTGTTATTGAAAAAATTATTAAAAGTGAATCTTTAAATACAAAAAAAACTACAATTTCATCTTATGCAATTTTAAATGCTTTAGTTGAAGATTATCATAATTCAAGAATAAAATATGAAGATGAAGAAGTAGAAGAAGAAGAAAAAGAAATGGAAATAAATAATGAAATAATTGAAACAGAAAATACACAAATTGATAATGAAAAAATAAATGAAATGAATGAAACAAATGAAATAAACAAAACCACAGAAACAAATGATGAAGAAATAAAAATAAATAATGAACCAATTTATAATCATATAAATACTAGTAATACAACAAATCATATTAGTACAAATTTAACTCATAATAAAAGCATAAATAGTACTAGAAATAATAATAGAATTAATATTAATTTTAATAATAGTAGATTTAATACTAATAAAAATATTGGTAATATGAGTACAAGAAATAATTTAAATTATAAAAATCCTTTAAATGATTTTTATAATAATAATAATCGTCATAGTAAACTAAGTATTAATTCACATAAAAAAAATAAATCAATTGATCAACCAACTGAAAGTAAATTTGTAAATAAAAATAATATTAATCATACAAATAAAAATAATTTATCAATTAGTTTATCAAATACAAAAAATAAAATGAATAAATCAGTAGATAAAACAAATACTTCTGTTAGTAAAACTAAAAAAACTAAAGAAAGACCAACTAAATCAATTGATAAATTATTTGATAATAAAATTAAAACAAATCAAATAAAAGAAGAAAGTAAAAATCATGTTACTTTTAAAATAAATAATGAAAAAGAAAATGAAAATAATTTATCATTTCATATAGGAAAAGATAAAGAAAATGATGATGAAAATTCATTTTCTAAAAAAAATTCATTTACAAAAACATTATCAAAAGATAATTCTTTTTCAAAAGATAATTCATTTTCAAAAGAATCTTTTTCAAAAGAAAAAAAAGAAAATGAAAAAAATAATAATAAACAAACAGAAGTTTCAAAAGAATTAAAACAAATAATAATAAAATCAAAAGCAGAAAAAGCAAAAAATGATTTAGATAAAAAAATAGCATTAAAAATAATAATAAATGAATATACAAAAATAAAAGAATTGGATTTATTTTTTAAAAATTTAATTTCTTCAAATACTATTTTAGAAGGAATAAATGAAAAATCAAAAGGAGTAAAAAATGTTAAAGAAATGGTATTAAAAAAAATTTCTGTTATTATTAATTTAATCTCTTCAAATGAAGGAGATGCTTTTAATTCTTTTTTAAAAATTAATGATCCTCAAAAATCAAAATTTAAAAGTTTAGTTAATTTATTCAATCAACTTTTATTAACCAATAATTTGAAAAATATTAATGAAAGTATTATTAGTAATTTAATACAAAATATTTTTTCAATACAAGAATTTAGTTTACAAATAAGTAAATTATTATTAAAAAATATTGAATAGATGGAAAATTATTTTTTATTTTTTTTGAAAATTTATATTTTAAAAAATATTTATATATTAATAGATTAATTATTAAATTTTTTTATATTTATATTTCAAAAATAAAAATGATATATTCTTCATGAATTTTCCAAACATATTTTATCAAGTAAACTTTTATTATTACTTTTATTTTTTTCACTTTGATTTTCTTTTTCTTCTTCTTCTATTTCTTCCATACTAAATAAAGAAACACACTCACTAAAAGTAATTTTTTTATTATTAAATGGATCAATTATAGAAAGAAATTTAAAAATATATTCTTCAATATTATTTTGACAATAAGGGATTGATTTAACTAAATTAATAAAATCTTCTTCGTTTAATATTCCATCACTATCAACATCAACTTTTTTAAATAATTTAACAAAATTTTTTAAATATTTATCTCTAGTTTTAATTTGATGATTACAAACAATTCTAATAAAATCTTTATATGAAATATTCATTTCCTCTTTATTTTTTGATAAATTAAAAATTTCTTCTCTTGTTAATTTTGTTTTTGATTTGATTGAAGTAAGTGTATTAATATAATTATTATTTCCATATGTTAAAATACTATTATTATTATTTCCAATTGTAGTAATATTATTTTCAGAAATTAAATTATTTGGTGTTTGAGTATTTATATTTAAATTAATATCAAATTTTCCATTTATTTTACTTATATAATTAGTAATTTTATTTTCCAAATTTTTAGCATCTTCTTCATTATAAATATAATATATTATTCCTTTCCATTCTTCTTCATTTAATATTCCATTTTTTTTATTTTCTAACATTTTTTTAATATCAATTTGAGATTTTAAAGGATTTTTTGATTTAAGATAAAACTCAAATAATTCAGAAATAGTAGAACGTAATTTAGATAAAATAAATCTACTATCTTCTTCTTGTTCATTTCTTAATATTTTACCAAATAAATTGATATCAGAATCTTGATTACTATATAATTTAATAGCATTTATTAAAGCAGCAGCCCATTCTATAATAAGACTTTTTAATCCATATTTATGATTTAAATAAGTATACATATGTTGTTCCATTGTTTCTCTAGGAATTTTATTATCATAACATTTTTTATCATATATTGCTTTACTATTATAAATTTCATTAATTATATCTTTTGTATTTTTTATTGTTAATATTTTTGGAGTTGATAAATTTAATAATGGTAGACTATTATTATTATTATTATTTCCATATGTAAAATTATTTATTGAATTTATATTATTATTATTTGAAGTTGTTTCTTTTGAAATACTACCTTTTTCTTTTGTTTCTTTTATTATTGATTCCTTATTTTTTTCATATATTTCTTTTGCATTATTTAATAACTTTTCTGTCATTATTTTATTTTCATTTAATAATAAATCTAATTTATTTTGAATAATCATTTTTTCATTTGACAAAATTTCTTTTTCTTTATTAACTTCTTTAAACTTTTGTTCAAATTCAGTAAAATCATCATTATTTTTTAATGCTTCTTCCAATTGACTTCTTAAACTTTCAGTTTTTTCTTCAATTTTAGGATAAAGTAAATTAACAATTTCAATTAAATTATCTCCAGTACAGAAAATATTTTTAAATAATAAAGAAGCAATTTCTTTATTTTTCTCATCTAATTTTTCCATAAATTTTTCACTTAAATATTTCTGTAACTTAAATTGAGATTGAATAACAGTATTTGCATAAATATAATTAGGAGAATTATTATTTAAACATAATTTAACTTTTTCTGCTTCATCATACAATTTACTTTGAAAATCATTAATAAAATTTTGATCTACTTCAATTGAATTTAATTTATTAACAATTTCAGTATATAATGGAAGATCATTTTGTAATGATATTTCTTCAATATCTTTTTCTTCAATATCAATTATTGTAACTGCATCTTTTGTACTTTTTCCATTTAATAAAATTAATTTTGGTATTTGACTTAATATTAAAAGTACTTGATTTTGATCTGTTAAATCTATTTTTAAATCTGTTAAATTATTATATATTGTTAATGATTCTACTAAAATTTCAAAATTTATAAATTGATTATTTCTTATGTCTAATGATGATATTTTTTTTAGTTCCATTAATTGTTTTGGAAAAACTTTTAAATTACAATTGTTAACATCACATTCTGTAATATTTGGATATTGGGTTATTATATCATTTAATAAATATTCAT
Organism: Isotricha prostoma; assembly: GCA_023807205.1. NCBI lineage: Eukaryota > Ciliophora > Litostomatea > Vestibuliferida > Isotrichidae > Isotricha > Isotricha prostoma. The sequence goes on along the minus strand of JAJMZS010000014.1, from coordinate 37,531 downwards.
TTTCTTGTTGATTTAAATTTATTCCACTTAATGTTACTTTATTTCCTTTTTTTGATATGTAATTTGAAATTGAATTTGACATTTTTTTATTACTTTTTAAGTTTATTTTTTTTCAACTTAAAATTAATTATTTTGTTTTTAAAATATTTATTATTTTAACGATATGATAAAAAAATATTATAATATAAAATTAAATAAATGAAAAATAGTATTATTTTTCCTTTTACAAATCCAAATTCCCCAAAAACAAATTCAGAAAAAAAAATAAAAAGTAATTTTACACTTTTTAAAAGAATAAATAATTCATTAAACAAATTAACAACAAGAAATCCTTTATCTTCAAAAATAATAAAAGTAGATAATAAATTTTTATATACATCAAATACTTTTTATACAAATAATACAAATAGTGAAAATGATTCCCAAAAAAAAATTTTCATATCGACATATTCAAGTATTAATAATTTATTAAATAATAATAAATCATATTCAATTAAAAATTATACAAATACTCCAATAAAAAAAAATAAAACAATCAAAAATATTCAATTAAAAAAAGAAAATGAAGCTAAAAATTTTTTTGGTTATTTAAAAAATCATTTTTCAATAAAAGAAAGAGAAAAATTTAAAATAAATTTATATAATTTTATCCTAGATAAAAATAAAGATATGCTAACAGAAAAAATAAAAAAATATAAATCAATAAATGAAAATATTAAAGCAATAAATGAAAAATCACAATTTTTACAAATGATGACTAGTTATATATGTCCAATTATTGAGAGAATTCGTGATAAAAAAGTGAATATAATAAAAAAACAAATTAATGATGAGAAAAATAAAGAGGTAGAAAAACAATTATATAAAAAAAGATATTGTATATCGTTAGATGATAAAAAAAATAACAATTATTTAAGAATTTCAAATTTATATAAACTAAAATATGAAAGTCCAGAAAAAAGAATTCAAAATTTATTGTTAAAAGATTTCAATAAAATATAAATATAAGAAATATAATAAATAATTAGAAATGAAAATATTTATTATACAAAATAATAAAAATAAATAAATTTAAATTAATATTGATAATAAAATTTATATTTAATTCAGTAAAATTTAATATTATTTTTTTGAAACTATTAAATTATATTATTTAATAAGAGAAAATGTCAAAAAATATTTTTTTTATTTCAATAATAATAATTAATATATTTCCTCTTATTAAAAGTTTTCATAGATTTGAACCTTATCAAATCTTTAACAACAGAAATAAATTTATATTAAAAAATTTTAATTCATTTTCAGAATATATAGAAGTAAAATTAGAAAATAAAGAAATAAAATGTATAGTAAAAAAAGAAATAATAAAATCACATACCAAAATATTTTCATTTAATAAAAATTTCATATTATCATCAGAAGGTTATTTCCCTTTAAAAACAAATATTACAGATTATTTAAAATATAAATTAACATTAAATAACAATTATATAAATAATATAGCTTTATCATTAAGAATTTTATTTGAACTAAAAGGAAATTTAACATATTCATTTAGAGATATTAAAATTAATCATAAAGAAGAAATTGAAACTTTTAAAAAGTATTTAAAAGAAAGACCAGACAAACCTTTTATTGTCCAATATATTCATAATTTACCTTTAAGTTCTTATTTAAATTTAATGTCTTGGACTAATGATAATATTATTGATTATAAATTAAGTGGAATTATTTCACCTTCTCAAAATTTTATTAGAACACTTTATGAAACTTTTGTTGAAAAATATTTATTAGATAAAACAATAAATCACTGGTTAAATAATGAAAATAAAAATTTATTTTTTAGTATTTATCAATATGTAAATGTTTATTCTAAAAATTTAAATGGAAATTCTGTATTAATTCCTTATTTAGATATTTGTAAAAATGCAAATGGAATGTCTAAATTAGATTTTAAATTTAGTAATATAAAAGATGCTTATGAAATTTATACTAATTCTTCTTATAATGTTGGAAATGAATTTAGATACAGATATAATGATGATATGTCAAATGATAATTTTTTATTATATTATGGATTTGTTATTAAAAAAAACACTGAACATAATTTTTTATTTAAATTTGATGTTGTTGATATAAAATTTAATTTTTATAAATTTTTAGTCAAAAATAAATTTGATATGAATTTTGTCAAAATTATTAATGATAATACTATATCTGTTACTTTTCCTTTAAATTTACTTTCTCTTAATGAAAATTTATTTAAATTCCTTCTTTTTTATAATGATTATGAAACAACAACAACTTCTCCTTTTAAAACAAATAAAGAAAGAGAAAATTATAAATTTTTAAAAATATATTCTCTTTATTTTTCAACAATATATAAAAATATAATAAGTATAACTGATAATATGAAAACAAATTTTAATCAAACTGATAAATATATAAATTATTTAATAGAAACTCAAAATACAACAATAGAAATAAAAAAAATGGATGAAGAAATAGCAAAATTAGACAATGGAACAATAATTTCTCATTTTGAAAATTTATATTATTATAATCATTTACATGAAGTATTAAATACAAGAAATATACATATATTTAATTTAGAAAATTTATTAATATTATTTAATCATATGAATTATTTATATGAAGACCTTATATCATATCAATGGAAAGAAATAATAAACCAACGTTTAATAAATAAATATATAATAAACAAATAAAAAAAATTTTTAATCTAATAAAAAAAAGCAAAAATAAAAAAAATTAAATATAAAAAAAATGAAAACAAAAAACTTAATATTTACATTAATCTCTCTTTTAACAACAACAACATCTCAAATAATTCCATTAACAAATCCTTCTCCAGGTTTATTTGCAATAAATTTATCAATAGGGTATCCAAAACATGATTTTCTATTATTAATAGACACAACTAGTGATTATACTTGGGTAAGAGGAACAAATTGTACATTTTGTTCATATACAGAAAATATATATGACGAAAAAGAATCAATAAGTGTAATTTATCCTACAAATTATCCATTTACAACAATAAATGATATAAGAGGATCTGTAAGTGGAGAAATTGCTTTAGATGATGTTAAATTAGATTCATTTTATGTTAGTAAATTAGAATTTTTAATTGCTTCAGATGATGAATTTTTAGAATTTGTTGATGGAGTTCTTGGTTTAGATATTATGATTTCTTCTGGAAATAATAATTTAATAATTTCTAAATTATATCAAAATGGTTCTATTAAACAAAGAGTTTTTTCTATTAATATTAAAGAAGAAATGAGTGCTACTATGTCAATTGGAGAAATTCCTTCTCATATTTTAAATGATAAAGAAAATTATTCTACTTGTAAAATTAGAAATGAAAATAATAATTGGAATTGTTTAGTTACTCATATTTTATTTGGAGAAGATTATGATTTTTATAATGCTATTAAATTAGAAAATGCAATTACTAATTTTTCAACTGGAGTTAATGGAATTTATATTCCTATTGATTTAATTGATTTATTTTTAGAAAATTATTTTAAGAAACTTCCTAATTTTAATAGTCAAAAATGTTTTATTAAAAAAACAAGTGGAACAAAACATATTTTATGTCAGAAAAATTTTTTAAATTTTAAAGGACCTCCTATTAGTTTTATTATAAATGGTTATGCCTATTTAATTTCTTTTGAAGATTTATTTGAAGATATTTATAGTGATTCATATAACCAATATAAAATATTTAAAATTGAATTTACTGAAACTCCAAAAAATGAATTATATTTTGGAACTCTTTTTTTAAAACAATCTGAAGTTGTTTTTGATGCTGAAAAAATGGAAGTTGGTTTTTATTCTAAGAATAAAATTGATTTTACTAAATTTACTAATGAACATTATGAAACTTTCTGCTGGTATAATACTATTTCTATTTTGGTTTTATTATTTATTTTGGTTGGTCCTATGATTATTACTTTGTATCAGCAGAAAATTAGTTCAGATCATTTAAAAGATTTAAAAAATAATTTTTTAGAAAAGGTAAAATAATTTTGAAATATAATTTAATATTTTTTGTGATTATTTTTTTTATTATTTTATATAATATATTATTTAGCAAAATAAAAGTATTTAATATTATATTACATATTTTTAATTATTTTTTGAATAATTTTTTTTTGTATTTTTAAAATAAAGAAATTAATGATAAAAGAAAAAAAATATAGATTAAGAGGAATATCTTTAGAAAAATTAAATTTATTAACAAGTAATTCAAATAATGATTTAAGAAAAATAAAAACAATAGATAATTCAATGAAAATAATTAAACAAAAATTATTGTTTAGTGAATCAACCAAAAAATTTAAATCAAATTTTTCTTCAACAAGAGTATCATTTAGAAAAAAAACTGAATTTCTACCTTCATATAAAACAGTTGAATCAAATTTAAGTTCTTCAAATTGTAAAACAATAGATACAACTAAAAGAAAAAAAAAGAAAAAATTGATAATAAATCCTTTAAAAACTCCATTTAATAAAGAAAACTTTTTTAAATATTTTAAATTACAGAAAATAAGAAAAAAATATCATTTAATACTTGATAATCATCCTAAAAATGTAATTGAATTTAAAGGTCTCCCTGGAATAATTTTAAATAAAAATAATGAACCAATAAAAAATTTAAAAAAAGAAAATCAAACAATATTTAATTCTCCTTTTTCTTTAATTCACAAAGAAAGATTTTCAAAAAAATATCAAAATGTATTAGAAAAATTTGATTTTACAGAAAAAACATTTAAAAGTAAAAGTCCAGAACAAACATCATTTAAAACATTAAAATTATTTGAAGAAAATATAAAAAAAACAAAATTAATAAATGAAAAAATTTCAAAAATAAATGACCAACAATATCATAAATTAATATTAAACAAATTTAAAGAAACAATATTAAAAATATATTATCTTTTTAAAAGAAGTGATATAAAATTAAAAGACTTTTTTCAAGATCCATATTTAAAAAAAACATTAACTGAACAAAAAACAATATTCAATACATTAATTCGTTCAATAAAAATAAAAAATTTAAATTTATCAATATTACTTTTAGAAGAATATAAACATTTAGTTTTTTCATATGATTTATATAAACAAACCCCACTTCATTGGGTTTCAAAAAGAAATTTTTATTATATTATTCCTAAAATTTTAAGTTATGGAGCAAATATTAATTCAATTGATTTTAGTGGATTTACACCTTTACACTTATCTATTATTAATAGTAATTTTGATACTTTTGTTATTTTAATTTTATTTGGTGCTTTTCCTTTTGTTTATGATAATTTTAAAAAGAAACCTATTGATTATTGTAGTGATTATAAATATCAATGTTTAATTAAAAAATCATCTTTACTTTATGTTCAATATTTATTTGGGAAAGTTAAAAGTTTTTTTGAAGATTTACAATTTGAACTTTCTAGATATATTGAAAATGAATTTAGATTTGCTTTAGAGAAACCTGCTTTTAATATTGTTAAAAAAGTAAGAAATAGAGAAACTATTGTTGTAGATGAAATAATTGTATAATATATTTTTTATAAATAACTTATTTTTTTTGGAATTGTATTAAATTAATATTTTATCAATTTTATTATCAGTTGTGTTATTATTTATTAGAAATTTTAATTTTTTGTAAATTTTGTAATTTATTTAAGATTTTATGTCAATTTTTAGAACATTTAATTTATTCTTTTTATTATTTTTATTCAATAATTTATTAAATTATAACTTAAATTGAAATGGATAAAAAAAAGAAATTAACAGCAAAAGAAAAAGCAAAGTTAAAAGAAGATATGAAAATGTTAAAACTTGAAAAAAAATGGGATGAAAGATTTTATTTGGATAAAATTCCACCATATGATGCATATAAAGATATAAATTATTTAAGTCTAGCATTTACAAAAGCTCAAATAAGATATGAAGAAAAAATAAGAAAAGAAGAAAAATTTTTAAGAAATAATAAATATTTTTATACTAAAAAAAAACCTTTGTATAAAACAACAGATTTTTATATGGAAAATACATTAAAAGACAAAACAAAAACAAAAAATACAAATTTAAAATAAAATATAAAAAAATTCTATATAAAAAATAAAACATAATAAATTTATTATTAATAAATTGTAAAATATAAATAAAAATAAAAATGTTTACAGATCCAAATAATTCTCAATCAATTAAAAATAAAAAAAAATTAATATTACCTCCAATTTATCCATATAAAGGTAATTTATCAAAAAAATTAGAATCATTACAACATGAAAAAGAATATCACAAAATATTTTTTAATGAAAAAGGTTTAAAAAGAAAATTAGATAGAACAAAATTTAATATTATTCAAGCAGGTTTTGAAAAAGATGAAGAGGAATTAAAAAATCAAAGAGAAGGAAAAATTAAAATCATGAGTTCTAGAAAATTTAAAAAAAAATTAGAAGAATTTGAAAATTTTATAAATGAAAATATTGTTGAAGATGAAGAAGAAGAAAATAAAATAGAGAATGAAAGTCATTTTTCAACTGAGAGTGAAAGATTAAAAAAAGAAGAAGAAAAAAGAAAAGAAGAAGAAGAATTAAATAAAAAAAGAAAAGAAGATGAAGATGAAATAAAAAGAAAAGAAGAAGAAGAAAAATTAAAAAAAGAAGAAGAAAAAAGAAATGAAGAAGAAAAAAAAAAAGAAGAAGAAGAAAAGGAAAGATTAAAAAAAGAAAAAGAAGAAAGAAAAAAAAGAGAAAAAGAAGAAAAGGAAAGATTAAAAAAAGAAATGGAAGAAATGAAAAATAAAATTAGAGAAAATTTAAAAAAAAATAAAGAAGAATTAGAAAAGAAAAAAAAAGAACAAAATATTAAAAAAATCGATGAACAAATTAAAAAGAAAATAGAAGAAGAAAGTAAAAAAGAAGAAGAAAAAAGGAAAAAAGAAGAAAAGAAAAAGAAAAAAGAAGAAGAAAAAAGGAAAAAAGAAGAAGAAAAAAAAAAAAAAGAAGAAGAAAAAAAAATAAAGAAAAAAAAAAGTGAAAGTGAAAGTAAAAGTGAAAATAAAAGTGAAAGTAAAAGTAAAAGTGACATAAGTTCTGAATCAGAAAAGAAAAGTGATAAAAATAGTGAACCATATCTTGAAGAAATCATTGATAATGAAAAAAAAAATGAAGAAGAAATAGAAAATGAAATGATGATTGGAGGAGGAAAAATGATAGATGAAGAAGAAATAGAAAATGAAATGATGATTGGAGGAGGAAAAATGATAGATGAAGAAGAAATAGAAAATGAAATGATGATTGGAGGTGGTGAAATGATAAATGAAGAAGAATTAGAAAATGAAATGATGATTGGTGTAGGAGAAATGATTGATAATGAAGATGGAAATATTGATAAAGTTGAAGATGAAGAAGATAAAAAAGAAGATGATTTTATAATTGTTAATGATAAAGAAAATGAAGATGGAAATATTGATAAAGTTGATGAAGAAGATAAAAAAGATGAAAAAAAAGAAACTAAAAATGGAAATAATGAAGATAATAAAAATGATGATTATGAAATAGTTAATAATGAAAATGAAGAAGAAAAAAATGATGGAGACATTGAAAAATATGAAAGTGAAAGTAAAAAAAAATTGTTAGAATATAGTAAAGGAGAAGAAATAGAACAAAAGAAAAATATAGACGTAGAAAATGAAATGATGATTGGAGGTGGTGAAATGATAGATGAAGAAGAATTAGAAAATGAAATGATGATTGGAGGTGGTGAAATGATAAATGAAGAAGAATTAGAAAATGAAATGATGATTGGAGGTGGTGAAATAATAGATGATGACAATGATAATGAAATGATGGTTGGTGGAGGAGAAATGATTGATCATTATGAGGATAATTTTCAAGAAATTGAAGAAGTTGATTTAAATATTTAAAAATTCAATTATTTATAATATATTATTTTATTTTATTTTTAAATTTTTTTTTATTTAAAAATAAATCATTTTTTTATGTAATAATTAAATTTAATAAATGTTTAAAATAATTATAATATTTTTTATCCTATATAATTTAATAAATAATAAATGAATAAAATTTAACAAATTATTTATTAATTACAAAAAAAAAAATCAAAAACTATATAAATAAAAACTTAAATCTTATTTTCTTCAATTAATTTATCATCTTTAAAAATTCCTTCAATTTTAAATCCACTATTAGATAATAAAATTCCATTTCCATTTTTTTTCCCATTAACAAATTCACCATCATAAACAGTTCCATCTTTATAAATTAATTGTCCTTTTCCTTCAAATAAACCATTTTTAAACATACCAATATAAATATTTCCATCATTTAAAGTATAATGTCCATAACCATTAAATAATCCATTTTCAAAATCACCTTCATAAATATTACCATTTTTATCACATAAAATACCATTTCCATTATAAAAATCATTTAAAAAACTTCCACTATATTTTGTTCCATCTGATATAATTAATTTTCCATTTCCATTTTTTAATCCATCTTTAAATTCTCCATCATAAATATATTTATTATCAAAAGAATTTAAAGTTCCTTGTCCATTTGGTAATCCATTTATTAAATTACCCATATATGAATATCCATTTTCTAAAATTATTTGAATTTGCTTTTTTGTTGTTATATATTTACTTAAATTATATAATATTTCATCTCTATTATTTAACCAATATGTAAATGATTTTGAATTTTTTATCCATGTAAATACAAATTCTAAGTTATATTGAGATAATAATATTTTTTTTAATGGTTTTTTTAATATTTGTTCATTTACTGTTAATGTTTTTTTATTTTGATTTTTTTCTTTTTCAAAATTAAGAGAGTTTATTATTGAAAAATTTGGAGTTTTTATTAAATTTAATGATAAGTCTAAATCAGATAAAAAATATATAAAATATTTTTTAAATTCATTTCTTATATAATCATCTAAAGAAAATAATTCATTTTCATTTATTTTATTATAATTAATTTCATTAAGTGAATTTATCCAAATTTCTTTTTCAAATTTTAAATTCAAATTTTTAAATTTACTATTAATTAAATGATATATTTTTTTTTCACATTTTGAATTTTCAAATATATCTTTATTTAAATGTTTATTTATTTTTATTTTTCCAATATCAATATTAATTAATAAATCATATTTTTTATTTGATAAATAATCTTTTAATATTAATTGATTAGTAGTACCAATTAAATAACTATTATTTTCTTTTTGAATTTTATCTATATCAAATAAACTTACTAAAGGAAAAAATTTGTAATGATTATGAAAAATAATAAAAGGTAATCCATACATATTTAAATATTTAATATAATTTTTAACTGAATTTCCAGTTCTTAAATTAAACAATAATTGACCTGGAATAATTGAAATTAAATTATAAATAAAAGAACAAACATCTCCACTTACTTGTGAATATACTAAAATTTTTTTTTCTAATAATAACATTTTAATAATTGTAAATATTTTTTCCTTAGTAAATAACAAAAGTTTCTTAACATTAAAAGTCAAAAAAATATCATTAATATCCATCTTTGAAAAACTATCCCAATTTAAATTATTATATAATTCAGAAATAATATTTTTATCTTGTAAATTATTTTGATAAAAATATGCCTCTAAAGTAATAGATAATTTAGAATATAATTGACTATATAAAGGAAGTGTAGAAATAATACAAATACTTTTTTGAGTGAAATGTCTTGTATTTTCTTCACTAATGTCATTTTCTCCTATAATTTGTCTATAACAAGAAATACCAAATAAAGGATATTTAAAATTTTGAATTATAAAAAATTGATTATCACTTGTTGAATTATGTATTCCATCAGGTAAACAAAAATTAGTTAATTGATTAAATATATCATCTATTATATTTTCTTTTGTTAATTTCTTATTTTCATCTAACAACAATTCTATATTTTTATTGTTTTTTATTAAATCTTCTTTTGAAGGATAAGTATATTCTATTATTGAGCCTTTTTTATGATGAAAATATATTATTGCTATAAATAATATTGGATTTGATTCATTTGGAAATTTTAAATAATAATATAAATCATTTTCTACGTTTTCTAATTTTGTATTGTTATTATTTTCACTTTTTAAATTTATATGATTTGAATTTAAATTTGTTGAACAATTTTTTTCAGTGTTTTCACCTTTTTTTATGTTTAATTTTGATATATGAGATATAAATTGTTTTAGTAAACCTTTATTTTTTTCTTTCTTATTTTCTTCTTCATCATTATCCATTATTAAAATTAAATTATTTTACTTTTATTTTAATTATTTATTTTTTTATATTTTAATTTTTATTATAATTTAATTTATTTTAATTATTTTTTTCCTTTTTAATTTCTTCATATAATTCATCAAAATTATCAATTAAAAGTTTTGAATATTTAATTCTTTTCATATCTAACAAACTATTTATATCATTTATATCTTTAAAATGAATTCTTTTAAAACTATCAATCATATTTTCTGCAATTTCTCCAATTTTTTTTAAATAAATATTATCTTCAAAATATTCATATAAAATAGAAAAAAGAAAAATTGTATCTAAAGTAAATAAAAGTAAATAATTATAATTTCGAGTACTCAAAGATAAAAATTGATTATATTGATCAAAACATTTTTCAGAACAAAAAAAATTAATAATACTATCATTAGCAAAATCTTTTGATTTAGGGTCATAAATAATTGAACTTTTTCTATTTCTTTCTATTTTATTACCACATAAAAAATTAGAACAAATATTTCTTCCATCTCTTTCTTCTCTAATATTTTCAAAATGAGTTTTTGAAATTAAAGGCAATATAATATTACATAATTTAATATCAATTATATTTGTATATGAAAATAAAAGTTCAATTTGAAAATATATTTTACCTAATAAAAAACTATTTTCTTTATTTTGTTCAAAAATAAATTTGTCAACTATTATTGTTTTATTATCCGGTAATTTTGATGATAAAGGTTGAGTTAAAATTTTGTCTGATGAATTATTTTGATTGATATTTATTGAAGATGAACCTAATGTAATTATATCTTTCTTTTTATTTTTTAATTTTTTTAGTTTGTTTTCTTTTTCCATTATTTTATTTTTTTTGAAATATTATTTAATTTAAAAATTTAAATTTTATATTTCTTTATTAATATTTAGTAATATTTTTATATATAATTTTTATGTTAGAATTTAATTATTTTCAAATTATATAAAATAAATGTTTTAATAAAAAAAATTAATTTTAATATATTTTTTTTTGGATAAATTTAAAACTTTTTTAAAAATATTTACTCACTTTGATGGACTCTCAAAATTTAAAACAAAAAACCATTAATTAAGAACATTAATTTTTTTATTAGTTTTACATAATAACACATATTATAAATCCTTTTTTTATTTTATTCACAATCTGAAACTTAAATCAAAAAGGAAAAAGCTCAAACCATAAAGATAAAAACCCAATAACGAAATTTTAAAAATTACTCAAATATAAAAAGAAATAAAATTCAAAATTAACAATAAATCATGTTTTAATATAGCTTCAATAGCTTAAATAAACAAAAATTAATATGAAATAATTAATTTTTCAAAATTTGAGATACGAATAATATATAAATGTTTGAATCAAACATTTATTTTATTTTAAATAATGAGCAATATTATTATTGAATCAAATTCAAATATTCCTATTTCAATTAATTCTTTTCAACAAAGAAGTTCAACTATGTCAATGTCAAATATTATACAAATATATTTAAAAATAATTAATAGAATATTAGATTATACTTCTGATATAAAATGCCCTTCTTCAATTTTTGATATGAATAAACAAAATAATATTGAAACTGATTCTGATAGTGAAAATGAAAATAATTCAATAATAGAAAAAAATGATATTGAAAACTTTCTTATAAGATGTATTCAATTACTTGATATTAAAGAAGAAATAGTAATTTTATCAATGATGACTTTGGATAAATTATTAAAAAATAATTTATTATTATGTGAAAATAATTTACATAAAGTTATATTTATATGTCTAATGGAAACACATAAATATTATAATGATAATGATTATATTTCTAATACTGATTATTCAAAAGTTTGTGGAATTTCTACAGATGAATTATTAAAAATGGAATTGGAATTCATGAATATTATTGATTTTAATATGAATATTAATGAAGAAGATTACATTAAATATTGCCATAAAATAAAGAAGTTTTGGTTGAATATATTGTATTGAAAACAATTATGTTGATTATTATTTTACAGTAAAAAGTTGTGTTAATTGTTGATATGAGATGATTTATAATTTCCTAAGATTATAATTTCTGTAATATTAATTATGATTTAAATAATATTTCTTAATAATTTAAAAGGCTTTCTTTCATTATTACAATATTAGTTGTAATATGAGTGTAAATATAAAGCCTTATTAAATTTATTCAATTATAAATTTGAAATAATATTTTTTTTGATAATTATTTTTGTCTTTTATTTTTTATTTAATTAATATTAATATTATACTGTGTTCACATTTATATTTTAAAAAATAATTGAATATGAAATAAATATATAAAAAAAATTTTTTATAAATAAATTAAATTTTTTTTTTAATTTTGTTGTCCAATTTATCAATCTCTTTTAATATATTTTCAAGTGATTTAAAAGAATCTAAAACATTTTTATATTTAATATTTAATAGTTCAAAATTATCATTATTCTTTTTAATTAAATCATTAATATCATTAACAATATTATTAAATTGGTTTGAACTGTAACAAACTTCTCTAGTTGCTTTAATCCTAAGTTTCATATAATCAATTAATTTTTTATAATTTTTTTGAATTTCATATATAGAATAAATCTCATTTAATTTTATAAATGTTTTTGCAATTACAATTTGCTCATTATTTTCTAAATTAAAATGTTTTATTTTTTCACCAAATTCTTTTAATGATGCAAAATTTTTAGAATCATATTTATTTTTTGAACCAAGTAATTTTAATAATTTTTTAACATTCATTGATATATTTTCTTTATTTTTATATAAATCCCAATTTCCTATTTTTTTTTCCAAATCATTTATTGATTCTTCTAATTCATTTAATCTATTAGTTAATATATTTAAATTATTTAAAGGATTACTTTCAATTTTATATTCAATTTCATTATTATTATTTTCATTTATAATATTATTTTCTATATCTTTGACTTTCATTAATAAATTATCACTTAATCGATCAAATTTATCATATAATGAATATAATTTTTCATTATTTTCATTTTTTTCTTTTTCTTGATTTTCTTCTTGTTTTTCTTTTTCTTGATTATCTTCATTTCTATTATTAAATAAATCATAATTTATAAAAGCATCTATTGTATTTTTATTAATATTTATATTTGTAAATAATTCACTATAATTATTAGTAATTTCTAATATTGAAGTATCATTAAATTTATTTATCATTGAATCAATTAATGATTTATTTTCAATTAATTCTGCTTTTAATTCTAATATTCTTTTATATGGATCTGTTTTTTTTGGTATATATTCATTTTCAGTTTCAAAATCATTTATTTTTCTATCTAACTCAGGTAGAAGAAATTTACTTTCATTAATTTTATATTCTTCTTCAGTCAATATTTTTTCATCTTTTACATTAAATTTTCTATCTTCAAATGATTTTTCAATTAATGTTTTATTTAATTTATCAATATCAACATCTTCTGAATTATCAGTATAAAATTCAGACATGATTATTTTAAATAAAAATAAAAAAAAAATTGTTTTAAATTTAAATAATAATGAAAATGAAATACAATATTTAATTATTAGATAAATAAACATCATCTAAATTTTTAAAAATCCCTTCTTTTTTCATTAATAAATTTTTTGGAGTATCAAATTCGACAATTTTCCCATTTTCCATAACAATAATTTTATCACATTTTTTAACAGTTTCAATTCTATGAGCAATAATAATTAAAGTTTTATTTTGAAAAAAATTATCAATTAAACTTTGAATTAACATTTCAGTTTTTTGATCAACACTTGCAGTAGCTTCATCTAATAAAATAATTTGACTTTTTCTTAAAAAAGCTCTAATAAAACAAATTAATTGTTTTTCTCCTAAACTTAAATTATTTCCATTTTCTTTAATTTTCATATTAATTCCTTTTTCAATATTTCTTCCATTTTCTTTCATTATTTTAAATAAACCAACATCATTAATTGCTTTTATAATTTCTTCTTCAGAAAAAATATTTTGTGGATCTAAATTATTTTTTAAATTTCCTTTAAATAAAATTGGATCTTGTGGGACAATAGTTAATTTATTTCTTAATAATTTTAAACCTATTTTTGATATATCTATATTATCAATTAAAATTTTTCCTTTTTCACTTTCTACAATTCGAAATAATGAAAGAAATAAACTTGATTTTCCACTTCCAGTTCTTCCTACAATTCCTATTTTTTCATTAGATTTTATCTCTAAATTTATATTTTTTAAAGTAGGTTGTAAATTAGATCTATATCTCATTGTATAATTTTCAAATTTAATATTACCTTCTTTTGGCCAATTATTCTTTTTTAAAGGAATATCAATTGATTTTATTTCTCCTGATTTTTCTTGAATTATTTTTGTATAATTAATACATCTTTCAATGCTAATCATTGATTTTTCTATTTCAATTAAATGAGAAATTGCATTTAATATTTCATCACTAAAAGAAATAGAATATTTTATTAATAAAGATACTCCTTGAGGTGAAAAATTATCTTGGAATATAATAACATAAATTAATATAAATGATATAAAAATAATAGTAACTAAATCAAAAGCTAAATCAAAAAAAGATGAAGAACCAAATTTAAAATTAACAACAGAGAAATAATCATCTAATTTATTAAAAAAAATTTCTTTTAAATTATTTTCTTTATTAAAAGCTTTAATTGTATTTAAACCAATTAAACTTTCAGAATATAATGAAAGAATAGGAGATCTACTTATTCCATCTAATCTATTTAAATCTCTTCCTGCATTAACATAAAATTTAGTTAAATAATATCCAATTAATAATAATAAAGGAGATAAAATTAAACATGATTTATTATATTGAATACAAACTATAATTGCTCCTATTAAAGTACATAAACATTTTAAAAATGAAGAATAATCTTTTGAAACTTCTTTTGATTTTTCTAAATCATATGTTAATCTATTTATTATTTGACCTATTGGAATTGTATCATGAAATAAATTTATTGGTGCTTTTATTAAATGAAATAACATTGAATCATGTAATTTTTTATTTAAATTTATTCCTGATCTTGATATTAAAAAGTCTTTTAGAAATGAACAAAAAATTGATGATAAGCCTATTTCACAATATATTAAAAAGTTATATAAATTATCTTTATTTTTTCTATTTCCTTCTGACCAATTTGTTAAAAATATATTTGCATTTACTTTTGTAACTTGCCATATTATTGCTATTATTATTATTGTAAATGCTCTAATATATCCTCCTAATAATATTATAAATTTATTGTATATTGATAAATTTACTCTTCCTTTACTTTGTTCTTCTTCACTTGTTAATTTTCCTTTTTTTTTATAATTTTCTTTTTGAATTAATGCTATTTCTTCTGAAAAAGTATGTTCTTTTTTTTTAATTTTATGAATATTATTTTCTTCGTTAATTATATTATTATTACTTTCATTATTAGTTTTTATTTCATTATCATTATTATTATTATTATTATCATTTAATTTACTTGTATATTTATATTTTTTAAACTCTTTAAAAAAATCTAACTTTTCTAATTCTTTAAATTCTCCTTGAAAAATACATTTTCCTCTTTCAATAAAAACAATCTTATCAAACTTTTCTAAATTTTTAATATCATTAGTAACAATAATCCTAGTTTTATCTTTTAAAAAATCAACAAATAACTGATCAAAAATATTTTGAGATACAATAGCATCAACACTTGAAATAGGATCATCCAATAAGTAAATATCACTATTTCTATAAACACATCTTGCTAAATTAATTCTACTTTTTTGTCCTCCTGAAATATTAGTTCCATTACCACCAATTTCAGTATAATCACCTGCAGGAAAATAATTTAAATCAGTTTCTAATTGACATAAATTTAATATTTTTTCATATCTTTTACTATTAAATTCTTGAAAAAATAAAATATTATTTCTTATTGTTTCATTTATTATCCATGGATTTTGAGACGCATATGAAAAATTACCATTTATTATAAAATTTTGTTTATTAAAATATGGATCGATTGAACCAAGTAATGAATTAATTAAACATGTTTTTCCACTACCAGTTTCTCCTATTATTGCAATTAATTCTCCTTTTTTAATTTCGAGATTTAAATCATTTATTAAATACTTTTTTATATTATTATTTATTGATATTTTATTATTATTTTCTATATTTATTTTACCAAAATTACCATTTTTTATAGAAATTGATATTTCTTTATTATTACTTTCACAATAATATTTTTCACTATTTTCCATTTTTAAAAATTTTGATATTCGATTCATACTAATAAAAGCATTTAACATACTTTTTAAAAAAACAGGAAATTTTGTTAAAGGTCCACTCATAGTATCAAATATATCAATAGAAGTCATTAAATTTGGAAGATCTAAAATTTTACCTGAAAAATAAGTATAAGAACCTATTGAAACTACTGATAATAAAAGGGGAATACTCCAATGAATAAATCCAGTTATGACTGCAAAATTTTCTATTTTTGTCATTGATTTTATTTCTATTTCTCTTCTATAATTGATTTTTTCTATAAAATCATCTTCCCAATTATATAATTTTATAATTTTTAAGAAACGAAAAGTTTCACTTGTATCAAAAATTCTTTTATCTTTATCTTTTAAATATTTAAATTGATTTCTAATATAAAAATATTGTATTATTAAAGATATAATCATTAATATTATAAAAGTTAAAAAACCAAAAATAAAAGTCTTACCAAAAAAAACAAATAACATATACATATACATAGAAAATTGAAAAGGAAAAACAATAGTTTTTGGAAAATAATAAAAAAATCTTCCTAAACTTTCAGAATCAACTTGAATAAAATTCATAATATCACCTTCATTAAAATTTTCTTTTCCTTTATTTGAAATTGTCATTGTTTTTTCATATATTAAAGAAGCAATTTGATTACTTGTTTTTCTACCTAACATATATTCTGAATATTTAATATGACTTCTACTTATTACATGTAAAACTTTTATTAAAATATAAATTATTATTGTTGGAATTAGTGAAAAATAAGATTTTTGACTTTTTGGATCTTTTCTATTTTTAAATACTAAAATTATTTGTCTTAAAAAAAAAATTTGACTCGTTTTCATTCCTGTGTTAAAAAATTGTTGTAATATTAAACTTATAATACCAAAAATATTGATTCTAACTATTACTAATAATAAATGTGAAGAAATAAATTTATTAAATTTTGATTTTTCTTTATTTTTAGAATACCATAAATTTTTTAATTCTTTTAAATCTGATCTTGTTTCTGTTAATCTTAAATAATCTAATAAATGATTTATTTTTAATGATGTTTTATTTGATATTTTCATTGCATAAGTTGTCCAAAAAAAAAATATACGTGATAAAAATGAAATATTGTTAAAACTTGAATATTTTGTATGGGGATTTTCTATCTCTATAATATAATCATTTTCTTCTTCATTTAAATCTTTTAATGGAATACTCATTTCAATATCATTCTCATATTTTTTATTTTTATTAAATCCATTGTTTTTTCTCATAAATTAAATAAATAAACAAATATTCAAATAAAAAAAAAAATTACAAAATAAAAAATAATAATACATTATATGAAATTAAAAAAATAAAAAATAACAAAAAATAATTATTTAAAAAATACAAGTAATCCAGTAATATCATCAACAATTCCTTCATTTTTAATCCATCTATTTTTAGCAACAGAATTTAAATATTTAAGAGCTCCTTGGGTGTCATTAAATCTATAAAATTCATTAATTATTTTAACACATTCTTCATTAGAAATAAATTCAAAAATTCCATCAGTTCCAATAAATATAAATTTATCTTCATTACATATATTAAAATATTTAATTTCTGGATTATTAATTACTCCTATTTCATTTGCAATTTTATCTCCTATTGATCTTGTAATTGCTAAACCAGGAATATTAAAATTATTTTTAAATACTCTTAATGGACCAATTTTTTTTCCTTTTGAATCTATTAAATTATCTATTCTTCCTCCCATTTTTAATATTCTTTCTTTTTCACTTTTTATATTTAAATTATGGTCTTTTGTTAATTCGATTGGAAATATTTTATTTATTTTCTTATTTAATCTTCCTAATATTGCTCTACTATTACCAATATTTATTGATATTATTGTTTTGTTTGTTATTATTAAAGTACAATTTGTACTTCCACTTAAAGAAAAATCAAAATTTTGAATTGAAAATAATTTTTTTATTATATTTGAATATGATTTTTCTATTATTGATTTTAATATATTATTTTCTTTATATAAATTTAAATTTTCAGTTAAATTAAAATTTGATATTAACTCATTTGGTAAAGTTAATGATATATAATTACTTATTGAACTTCCATTACAACCATGACCATCACATACTCCTATTAAAGTATATAATATTTCTTTATTTTTATATTTTAAAGACTGATTTTCTTTTATAAAATATGAATCTTGATTAATCCTATCTTTCCCTTTTATTATTCCTGTTGTAATTATATAATCTATACGAAATATTTGTTTGATTATATTTATATTATTTGATATATTTTTTTTTGAATAACTTATTGTTTTTTGGTTATCATTTATAGTTTTGTTTTTAATAATTTCATTATAATATTTTATTTTTTGTTTTTTATTATATATAATATAAGTATTTGATTGTTGTTTTGTTTTGTTATAATCATTAAATGTAATTAAGGGATTTAATTTTCTTGAAAAATAATGAGTAAAAATCTCATTGACAAATTCTTTTATAATAAATTCATTCATGACATCTTTATTATCTTTTTCTCCTTCATTTGAATTTATAATATTATTATTTACTAAAGTTAATCTTTTATAATATAAATTGTTTAAATTTTTATAAGGTTTATTTTCATTTATATTTTTCTTATCATAATATTGTTTTTTATTTATTCCTTCATCTATTTCAAAACAAAAGTTTTCAAAAAGGAAATTCATTCTATTTAAAGATTTATCATAACTATTACATTTATTTCTATTTTTTTTACTAATATTATTTTTACGCATAGTTATATTATGTTCTTTATTATTATTATTTTTATAAAAACTATTTTTTTCTGTACTTACTGAATTTTGACTTGTATTATTATATGATAAATTTTTAAAATTTTCTTTTTTATATTTAGTTGAAATATTATTATTATAAACATAATTACATTTGTTCTTTTTCGAATTTATTTTATTTTTCAAATAATTTTTCATTGCAATATTAAGTTCATTCGAAATATTATTAATTAATTCATAAGAAATATCAAAAGCAGACATTTATAAACAATATTACAAAAAAAATTCACTTTTTTAAAATAAAAAATAATAATAAAAAAATACACTATAAAAAAAATTAATTCAATTCATTAAAAAGTGAATCAACAATTTCTTCATAATGAACATTTCCATCTTTAACCTTATCATATTTTTCCATAAAAACTTTATATTCATTCTTTGAAAATTTATCTCCATAATTAGTCATAACTCTATTAAATTGTTCTTCTTTAATTAAACCATTTCCATCAGGATCAAAAATTTTAAAAGATTTTAAAATTTCTTCTTTTGTTGTTTCAGCATATTTTCTATCATATATTGATTTATAATCATTAAATGAAAATCCTTTATTTGATTCAAATTCTTTTTCTTTTTCTTTTAATTCTTCTTTGTTTAATATTATTCCAATTGCTGCAAATGCTTCTATTAAATTTTGTAATGATATTGATTCATTTTTTTTTTTGAAATAATTAAAAGTTTGTTGTAATTCTAGGTCAGGTATTTTTGACATAAAAAAATAATTATTTTTTATTTTAAATAAAAAAATTTTTTTAAAGGTTTTATTATTTTTTAATATTTTTAAAAAAAGTTGTTTAAATATTAAAAAAAGTTTATTTATTCTATTTTTTATTTTATTCACATTTTTAAAAAATTAAAGATAGAATAATTAACTGAAATATAAATTTGTATCAGTTAAATCTCTAATTGCATCACTACATTCATTACTTAAACTTTTCTTAACAAAATTATTTGAATATTCATATTTAGTTAAAAACTCATTCATTATTTTTTTAATAATTTTTGAACCAACCCCAACTTGTTTATAAACATTTTT
The DNA here is from genome assembly GCA_023807205.1 of Isotricha prostoma. Classification (NCBI taxonomy): domain Eukaryota; phylum Ciliophora; class Litostomatea; order Vestibuliferida; family Isotrichidae; genus Isotricha; species Isotricha prostoma. The sequence continues at coordinate 16,993 of JAJMZS010000014.1, read as the reverse complement.
ATATAAATTAGTAAAAAATAAAATTATATTTTGAATATATTCTGGTATATTTAAATAAAAACCTTTTGTAATTGCTCCTAAAATAAATAATGCATAATACTTTTTTTCTATTGGAAAAATTTCACTTAATCTTTTTTCATATTCATTTTCATATTTTGATTTAATTAAAAATTCTTTTGTAGATTCACTTATTTTTTCTATTTCTGTTATTGAACATGAATTAATAAAAAATATTAATAAATTATTTGTAATATATTCTCTTAATTCATCAGTTCCACAATTATTAATAAGAGAAAAAACTAAAAAAAAAATTTCTTCTCTTTCATTTGCTTTTTCAATAATTTGGTTTAAATTTGCTTTTAAAATATTAATTAAAAAATCTAATAAATATTGTTTAACTACAATTGTTAAATTACTTTTTAAAAAATGTTCACTAATAATTTTTAAATAACTTTTAATTAAATCATTACTTGTATTAATTAAAAAATTACTTTCCATATTAATTAAAGAAAAAGTATGTTCTGATGGATGATTATAATCACTATCAATAAAAATTTTAGAAACAAAAATAAAAATTTCTATTAAAAATTCTGGATTTAATATAAATAATTTATCTAAAGTACAAACAAATACAACAATTAACTTTTTAATACTTAATTGATTTTCATCATATTTTTGCATTAAGTATTTTACAAATTTTTCTATTTTTTCTTTATCATAATCAATATTAAATTTAGTTACATTTTGATTAATATTATTACAAGCAACTAAAAGAAAATAACTATATGCAATAATAAAAGTTTCTTTTGTTAAAAATAAATTTTGATCATTTAAATAATTTTCAATAATAGAAAATTGTTTTGTTATATTAATATTATTATTTTCATTAAGTAATAAATGTTCAATTGGATTATTAAAAATATAAGGAAGTCTTACTTCATTAAATAAACTAATAACTGCATCTAATATACATACTGAAAAATCATTTCCATAATTAAAATAAATAAATTCTCCTTTATCATTTGTAAATAATGTTCTAAATGTTTTAACATTTGTAGAAGAAATTAAAAAAACAAAAAGTTTTGTTAATGAATCATCTTTAAATTTATTTTTATTATTTGTATATAATGACATAAAAATATTTAAATATTTCTTTATTATTTCTTCTAAATTTAAATTTGGAATATCTCTATATTCAATAATATATGTTTTAATTAATCCTCCAAAAACTTGACAATAAATAGAAAAAAAAACTGATTCATCAAAGGAATAAATATCTTTTTGTTGGAAAATTGATTGAAAAATATTATATATTGTATCTAAATTAATTACATTTTTATTTGAATTAACTGAAAAAAATTGATATAACATTTTATATTCTGAATATTTATTTATTGATGTCATTGATGATGTAACAAAATCTTGATTTGATATTTTTATCATTTGTTGATTACTTATTAAATCTTTAGTATTTAATAATGAAAGTATAAATTTTTCTACATCTCCTTCAGTTTCAAATCTTAATTTATCATTTGTAATATTTTCTTCATTTTTATATTTTTCTATTGTATATAAAGGAATATTATTTGAAATTATTACTTTATCTGATTTATAATTAATTAAATAATCTTCAACATTATCATATTTTTTATTTGTTTCATCAATTTTATTTATTTTTGTAGTAAATGCATTTAAATATTTTAATTTTGTTGTTAAAGATATGAAACAATAACATAATCTTCTTATATTTAATGAATTAATATCATTTTGAATATAAAAATTATATATCATATTTTCAAATGAATTTAATATATTAAAATCTTCTTGTATATTTAAATCACATAAATTCATCATTAAATTAAAATATGCTATTATTATTTGTAATGTTACTTTTTCATTTAAACTCTTACAATCATTTTTTTTAATATCATCAAAATAATCTTTAAAAACTTTAAAAATATCAGATTTAATTTTTTTATCTCTATCATCAATTATTTTTTTATGAGATTCAATTTTATTTAATTTAATATAATCATTATATAAATTATCATTAAATTGAATATCAGAAGGAATACAATCATAAGAAAAAACAGCATTAATTCTATTTTTTAAAGGTCTTGCACTTAATTTAAATATACTTTTTTTTTTTAATAACTTAGAATTTAAAATACCAATTCCAAGAGTTGTTTGAACATCTTCTTTTAAATATGTTATCATATGAGTATAATTTTTTAAAACTTCTGCAAAATATTCAATATTAGTAACAAATGTAAAGTTCATTAAATTTGAATAAAAAAATATTATATTTAATATTTTATGATTTCCATTATATGATATTATTTCCTTTGATGTTATTTTTTTTATTTTTTCAGTTAATATTTTATTAAATTCGTTAAATAAAATTATCCAATCTCCTTTTGATAAAGCTAAATAAAATCCTGTTGTTGATAATACTAAATCAGTTTTCATTGATAATTCAATAGAATATAAAAAACAATATGATAATATTTTAAATTTTCTAATTATTAAATTTTTATTAAATACTTTTTGAGAAGAATAATTTATTTCAAGATCAATTTTAAAATATCTTAACATTGCAAAATAAAAAAATTGATGTTCTAATAAATCATATAAACCTAATTCAGCATTAAATAAATGTTCATAATATAATTTTAATTTTTTAATACAAGAAGAATATCTACTTAAAGCATTTTTTGAAGGATCAATTGTATCATACATTATAATAGTTAAATAATACTTTAATATTTTTTGGTTTTTTAATAATTTAGTTTTTTGCAAAAAAGGATATAAATCACAAACTAAATTTAAAATCTTTTCTTTAATTAAATATATTTCTTTATAATCTTCATTATATAAACTTAACATAAATGGATTATCCATTTCTGAAGTGAAAATTTTACCAATTTTTAATAAAATAGTTAATTTATCTATTATTTCATCTTCACCAAAATAATTATCAATGAGCCAATCATCAAGTTTATCTTGATCTAATTTATTATTTTCGCCTTCTAACTCATTTAAATTTTCATTAAAATTTTTAATTAATTCTTCAAAAAAATTTACATATGGCTCAATTATTAATTGATAGAAATTTATACTAAATTCAATATCATCTTTTTTTGGTAATGAAAATTTTAATTCTTCATCTTTTAAATATCTTCTACATAATATTCCATTTATTATTCTTGAAGATAAAGTAAATCCAACTCTTCTATAATGAATATTATTATTATTTAAACATAAAATTATTATTTGAATTAATTGATTTTTTATATTTTCATTATATGGAAAAAAAGTTTCAAATTCAAAACAAGAAAACATTGATTTATAAAATTTTAATTTTTTTTTATTATGTTCCTCAATTTGAAATTTTATATTTTTTAATTCATAATCAATTAAATTATGTGATTGTTTTATAAATAAATTTTCATTAATATCTTTAGTTAAAAAAGTTTTCATTGCATTATTCCATAAAATTTCATATTTTAATCTTAATTCCATATTAAGATAATAAATTAAAAGAAAATAAACATTAACATTTTCTTCAGGAATATGATTATCATTAGGATAATTTAATATTAAATTTTGAATTTTATTTTTATTTTCATCAGTATTAATTTTAGAACATAAAAAAACAAAATCAAAAAAAAAATATTGAATTTGATTACTAGAAATAAAATCAAATAAACGTAACATTCTAATAACAATTTCAACAGAAACATTAAAAGCATTTTTCATAATTAAATTAAATCCTTCATTATTTTTATAAATATCAACATCTTTTTTTTCATTAATTAATCCAAAAATACTATTCATAACAAATAAAATATCAATATTTTGTTCTTCATTTGCACTTGTAATTAAATCAGGAATCATTAAAATAATTTTATTTAATAATTTTGTACTAGAAGAATTTTTAATTGATAAATTAGTAATATGCATAAAAACTTTTATAAAACTTCCTATTTTTGATAAAAAAACATTTACTTCATTTTCCATATTATCAAATAATTCCCAAAAAATTTCCATTATTTTATCATTAATTTCATAAGAATAAGCAATTTCAGTTAAAGCTTCCATAATTAAAGAACCATCTTCTTCATAATAAAATAAACATTTTGTTATTAAAGGTAATAAAACATTAATTAATGATAAAACTTTATTTTTATTTTCTTCAATAGGAATAAAAGTTTTATTTGTCATTATTTTATTTAAATAAGTAATTTTTTTTTTAAATAAAATTTTCTGAGCTGCATGTAACATATCAAATAATACTGAAACAATAGCAGAAGATAATTCTTTTTCTGCAGATTCGCCTAAATTTAAATTCATAAAATTTATAAATCCTTCTGTATGTTTTTTTATTAATTTATCATAGTCTTTAAATGAATCATCAGTATAAATTTTTACAAAAATCCAACACATTGAATATGAAATTGTATATGATGATTTAGAATTATCTTTATTTATTTTATTGTTAGTATCTTCTGATTTAGATACAAATTTCTTTTTTATTGAATTATTTCCAATTTTATCTGGAGATATTGAAAAGTAATTTATTAATAAATCAAAAAAGGAATTTATAAAAATTTCTTTATCTATTAATAATTCTTTTTTTTTCATTATTTTTCTAAATATTGATAAAATTGAATTTGAATATTCACTTTTTTCTTTTAATAAATTAAAAAGAACTTCTTGAAATTCTTTATCTTCAGATAAATAATCAAAATTAATAAACATTTTACAAATATCAATTCCTACTACAATTTGACTTACTTGAATAGAATAAAAATAAATAAAAATTATTTTTTTAATATATTCATAATCTTCTTTAGTTATAAGAAAAAATTTTTGTGCTCTAAAAATTAATTTAACATTAGTATCAAAAAATGCATCATCTTTATCTGCAGTTATATTAATTGCACTTGTTCTTGTAAAAGTTAATAAAATATCATATAATTTAAAATATATTTTCCAATCAATATTTATTTTTATTTCTCTTTTATAAATATGAAAAATTTTTGAAAGAAATTTTTGAATAGTTTCAATAAAAGGTAAATCAGTAAAATTATTTCTTATTAATTTATCTAATGCAATTATAATTAAATGAATGTCTTCAATTGGAATATTATGATATTTATTTAAATAAATATATTTTTTTATACAAAATATTACTTCATCTTTATCATTTGCTTCTGTGCCATGTAATAATTTATTTAATAAAAAATTAAGTATTTTTGTTTTGTGTTCTTTTATTATAATTAAATAATCTCTATCTAAAGATGATTCTCCATTAAAATCATATTCTTTTAATTCTTTGTCATTCATTTAATTTTTCTAATAATAAAATTATTTTAATTAATCTATTTAAAATTAAATAAGAATAACAATTTTTATAAAATATATCATTATAATATAATTATTTCTTAATTTTTTGGTTTATAAATTTAATTATTCAATATAATTTTTTCAATATTATCTTTATCATTTGATTGGGTATTTTTAAATTTACTCTTAAAATAAGAAATAGCTTTTTTAAGTTTTTCCTTATATTTACTTATTGTATAATTAAAATTATATTAATTTATAAATTTTGAAAATTTTCATTTATAATTTGTAGACTAACATCATAAAAAACAATTTTAATTAATAATTTTTTAACAAAACACAGAATTCTTTTTATATTATCCAAATCATAATATGATATCCATTTATTGTATTATTATTATAAAACCTTTTTAATTTATCATAAATAATTAATGTATTTTTAGAATAATGAATTTTTAGAATTTGAAAAAGAAAAAAAAATTCCATTATCAATAATAATAATATCAAAAAAAGAAGATCCAGAACAATTTAAATTATTATTATCATCACTTTATCATAAAATTATAATTAATACTTTTAATTTTAAAAATGATATTGATGAAAATAATATAACAAAAATAAAGATATACAAAAAATTAGAATTCATAAATATACTTTTTTTTTCTTTTTCAAATTTAATAAGACCTCCTCCTCATAGTACAATAAGACTATTATTTCCAAAATCATTTAAAGAAGAAGAAAATCCAAATGAAATAATAGATTTTTATTATCATTCAATAAGTGAATTACCATGTAATAAATTAGATAAATCTTTATTATTTTTATTTTCAATTTTAGATTTAAATATAATAATAAAAATATTATTTATGTTATTAACAGATAAATCAGTTGAATTAGTTTCTTCAAATCCTTCAGTTTTATCTGTAATAATTTCAGCATTTATTAAATTAATTTATCCTGCTAAATATGGAAATTTAATTATTCCAGTTTTACCAATTAATCAATTAAATAATAAACGTCCTAAACATTTTTATGGATTAATTAATATTAATGATAATTATTTTAATAATTTACCTAATCAAGGATGTGTTGTTATTGATTGTGATGCAAATGAAATGTATAGATATAAAAAATATGTTCCATTTTGTCCTTTACCTTCAAGTGAATTATCAAAATCAAAAAATTTAATTTTAAGATATTATAAAAATAAATTAATGAAATATATTGATGATAAAAAATTAAAAGAAGAAGAAAAATATCAAGCAACAAAATTTTTAGATTCAGGAAAAGTTATTATTGATTGTGATGATAATAATAATTTAGTACTTGAACATAATGATAATTATTTATCTGAAAATGAATATAAAGAAATAAGAAAAGGAATTAGTTTAATTAAAAATAAAGATTTAAATATTGGTGGAATTGTAAATGAAAATAATGAAAATAATTTATTAAATAATGAAGATATTAGAAATGTAGATTATAAATTAAGTAAATTATTTTCTGAATTAATTAATAAAAAAATGACGGATGAAAAAGATCCTTTAGCAATAGATATAAGAATACAAAAAAATTTCCAAATTTTTAAAAAAGTTTATGAATTTGATAATCAAGGTCCTCAAAGTAATATGAGAAATACAAAAATTTATGGAGGCGAAAATTCATTTTATAATTCATTTATTATTCAATTTTCAATTTTAGATTTTCCATTTGAAAAATCAAAAGATTATTTAAATTTATTTGATGATAATATAATTAATACATATATGTCTATTAAAAATAAATTATTAAATTTAGAAAATGAAAGTTTAAAAGAAGATGATGACGACGAAGAATTAACAAATAAAATCCAATTAAATTTTTATGGTGATGATGGGGTTATTTCTTTATTAAATCAAATGAAAGAATCAATTGGAGAAAAAGAAAAAGAATTTTTTAGTAAATGTTATAAAGAAAGTTTATATAATAGAATTAGAGATATATTAAATCAATCTTCTATTAAAAATATTATTTTTGATAATGAACAATTGAGTGATAATGAAGAAAAAAAAGAATTTATTATTGATTTTATACAAAATGATTCAAATAATATTGATTATAATAAATCTTATATTTTTTATCTTTATATTGCTTTAATTTTTCAAAATATGAAAGAAAGTAAAATTTATTCAGATATCGATGATGAGAAATTTAATAGCCAAATAATTCAATTTTATAATACTTCATATAAACTAAATAAAAATTATTTTTCATATTTTGATTTTTATAAATTTTTATGTTCTTTAAGTTTAAAGGAAATGAATAATTTAAATAATTTAGAAACAATAGAAACTAATTTAAAAAGAATATTTGAAAAAGTAAAAGATGATAGTATGGAAAAAAAAAGTAAAGAAATATTTAATAAAAAATAATTTAAGCATTTATAGTAAAAAAAAACTAATATTTTTTATTTAAACTTTTATTCATCATATTTATTAAGATTCATTTCAGTCCAACCATTATTTAATTCAGTCTCATTAATTGAATCATTTACAACTTCATAATTTAATTTTTCAATATCAACAAATCCATCAAAATAATTTTGAACTCTTTTAATTAATTTTTCTCTTTTAATTGAATCATTTAATTCAGATGAATTATTATTTAATTTATTTTGAATATAATTTTTAATTTCATATTTTAAAAGTGAATTAATATCCTCATTTACATTTTCTAATTCATAATTTAATATGTTAATATATTTTGTATATTTTTCAAGTTCATTTCTAATATTTTGTATATTAATAGATGATGAAGTTTTATCTAAAAAATTTCCAATAATATTATCTATAGCAATTTTACCAATAAAAAATAATCCTTGATTTAAAAAATTTTTAAAATGACCAAATAAATTTGTAATATTAGATTGAATATTTTTTTTTGAATATTTCATTATAAAACTAGCCCATTTATAAGCATTATCAGAAGAAAATAAATTAATTTTTTTTTCTAAATCAACTGATAAATTATTTAATTGATAAATATCATATTTAAAATCAATTTTAAAATATTCTAATAAATAATATAATGATAAAATAAACATTTCATTTAAACTATACCATTTACTTAAAGTATTAATAAAATCTTCATATGAATAATCATCTATTATTTCTGGTTCAATTAATGTTTTATTTTTAAATAAATCATCAATTCCATAATTATTATTTTTTATTATTGATTTATAATATTTTTTTGTTTCCAAAAATATTTCTTCATCATTAAAAAGTAATAAATATATTTTATAATAATCATTTATATTTAAAATTTGATTATTTATTTGAATAAATGGTATAATTGTATTTTTTAATCTTGGAAAATCAACAATTCCTTTATTTGAGATTTTATATTGACTTAATATTAATTTTAACTCATTTTGTATTTTTAAAATATCAATTTTATTATCTTCAATTTTATTATTATATTCTTCAAATAAATTATCTAATTCTTTATTTTCAATTAAATTTTTATTTAAACCATTATCAAAAATACTTTTATCATTTTTTTCCATAATTTAATTTATATATTAATAAAATACAAAAAATATATTTAATTAAAGAAATTTAATTTTCACAAAAAACTTCCTTCCAATTATTACAACAACCTCTATTAAAAACAATATAATTATCCTTATTTCTAATAGCTTCATTAGTAGTTTGATTTTTAGAAATTAATTGTATATGTGTAATAATCATAGTAATAACAAAACATAAAAAAAAACCAGCAAAAACAATAACAAATCCACATAAAACATTAATAATAACTAAATCTGATTTTTCTTTTTCTTTTTCTTCTTCTAATTTAGAAACTTTATATATAACATATCCATCAAATATAACAATAGGTAATAAATGAAATAAACAAATAATTAAAAAATAAAAAAATAATTTATGATTTTTTTTTCCAATACAATTAGAAACAAAACTACAATGATGATCATGTCTCTCAATACAAATCCCACAATATTTACAATGAAAAGTTCTAATATCTTTTATTAATTTGCAAGTATGACAATATTTTAAAATAAAAGTTTTATTTTTTATAGTTTTCGTGGGAGACAAATTTGTAAATTCTTTTTCTGAAATTTTTTCTCCTCTCTGATAACCTGGAATTGATGTTGAAACATCAATAAAACTTATAATTGTTATAATAAATGTAATTATTGATACTATAATTAATATTAAATAAAAATTTTTGTTATTAGGGTCAATTTTTTTTATAAATTGATATAACATTATAATATAAGATAATGTTCCTAATAAAAACATTGAAAGAGTACAAATAAAACCATTTATATCATTATATGATGGAAATCTCCTTTTTTTTCCAAGAAAAGTAAAAAATATTATTTTTGATGATGAATTTACATTAATTGAAGTATCTGTTGGATTTTCATTTGTATTATTTGAATTTGAAGTATTTTCAATTTCATTTTTATCTAAATTTGGAATTAAAGGATTTTTTTCTTTTTTTTCCTCTTCAATCATTTTAAAAAATATTCCAAAAAATAAAAAATTAAAAAAAAAAAAACTAAAATTAAAAAAAATTAAAAAAAAAAACAACTAAAAAAATAAATTAATATAAAATATATTTAATTAATATCTTCCAAAAAAATTTATTTTTAAAAATGGAACAACAACCCCAAAACCCAAACCACCCATCATTAATAACACCAGAAGAAGAACAAAAATTTAAAACTCTCTTATCAGATTTAAAAATCCCAGACAACAACTCACCAAGTGCACCACATAAACCATTACGTTCAACAAGTTTCGGAGGTCGTATTCGTATAGTAGCATTAGTAGCAAAAGACGCTGAAAAATTTATAGATAAAATATTAAATGTTGGAGGATGGATAAAAAGTTTAAGAGAAGGTGGAGGAGGAAATTTCGCTTTTGTTGATTTAAATGATGGTTCAACTATTAAAAATTTACAAATTGTAGTTAATAAGGATGTTAAAAATTATTCAGATTTAATAAAAGAAGGAATTGGTTCTTGTATAATGTTAAGAGGAAAAATAGTTAAATCACCTGGTAATAAACAACCAATTGAAATGTTAGTTGAAAATGTTGATGATCAATATGTGAAAATATTAGGAACATGTAAACAAGGTGAATATCCATTAATGACTGGGAAAGAAGCTAAGAAAATGAAATTAGAGACTTTAAGAGATATTTGTCATTTAAGACCAAGAACTAATATTATTTCTTGTGTTACTCGTATTAGAAATAATTTAGCATATGCTACTCATATTTACTTTCAAGAAAGAGGATTTTTATATATTCATACACCTGAAATTACATCAAGTGATTGTGAAGGTGCTGGTGAAATGTTCCAAGTTACAACTTTATTACCAAAACCTAATGAGAAACCTAATTTGAAATTAACTAAAGATGGTTTAATTGATTATAAAGATGATTTCTTTTCAAAAGCTACTTTCTTAACTGTTAGTGGACAATTAGAAGTTGAAAATTTTGCTTGTTCTATGAGTGATGTTTATACATTTGGTCCTACTTTTAGAGCTGAAGTATCACATACTAGTAGACATTTAGCTGAGTTTTGGATGATTGAACCTGAAATGTGCTTTGCTGATTTATTTGATGATATGGAATGTGCTGAAAATTATTTGAAGTTTTGTTTGAAATATGTTTTAGAGAATAATATGGAAGATTTGGAATTTTTGGAAAAAATTACTGAAAAAGGACTTGTTGAAAGATTGAAAAATGTTACTGAAAATGAATTTAAAAGATTATCTTATACTGAAGCTATTGATATTTTGAAAGATGCTGTTGCTAAAAATAAAAAATTATTTGTTGAGAAGAAAGAATTAAGTAAAGAAGAAAAAGAAGCTATTGCTAAGGAAAAAAAAGCTAAAAAAGAAGCTAAGAAAAATAAAAAGAAAGAAAAGGGTGAAGAAAAAAAAGAAGGAGAAGAAAAAAAAGAAGAGGAAAAAAAAGAAGAACCAAAACCAGAAGAAAAAAAAGAAGAAAAAAAAGAAGAAGAAAAAAAAGAAGATCCAAAACCAGAAGAAAAGAAAGAAGAACCAAAACCAGAAGAAAAAAAAGAAGAAAAAAAAGAAGAACCAAAACCAGAAGAAAAAAAAGAAGAAAAAAAAGAAGAAGAAAAAAAAGAAGATTATCGTAATATATATTGGGGAATGGACTTTGCATCAGTACATGAGCGTTACTTAACAGAAGAAGTATTTAAAAAGCCAGTAATTTTATATAATTACCCAAAAGAAATAAAATCATTCTACATGAAACAAAATACAGATGGTAAAACAGTAGCAGCAGCAGATATTTTAGTACCAAGAATAGGAGAAATAATAGGAGGTTCTCAAAGAGAAGAAGATTATGATAAATTAGTAAATAGAATGAAAGAATTAAATATGGATCTCTCACTTTATAGTTGGTATCTTGATTTAAGAAAATTTGGTACTGTTCCACATTCTGGTTTTGGATTAGGTTTTGAAAGATTGGTTATGATGGCGACTGGTATTGAAAATATTAGAGATTCTATTCCTTTCCCTAGATTCCCTGGACATGCTGAATTTTAAAAAAAAATTCTTTTATATTTTTTTTTTTTTGTTTATGTTTTTTTTCTTTGTTTTTTATGGAGGTGGTTTTAAATAAATTTTTAAAAGTATTTTTATTAATTTTAAATTAATATGAAAAAATTTATGTTTATTGTATATTTTTTTTTTTGGTTTTTTTAAAATTGTTTTTGTTTTTTTAAAATAAAAATTTTTATTAATTTTAATTAATGAATGAATGAACATGAAGAAATTGGAATAAAAAAAATATCTAAAATTTATATCACTAATTGAATATTGGAAAAATAAAAATAAAATATAAAGTATTATTTGTCTTTATTTCATATTACTTATAAAAAAATCATTCATATTTTTTATAAAAAAAGAATTATGATTTGAAATATAATTCTCAAAATTAGAAAGTAGGATTATAAAAACGAAAATGCATTTCTTATTAGAAAAAAAATTAAGAATACTTTCAAAGGAAAAAAAATGCAATTTTATCTAATTAATTATGAAAAAGAAAATTAAAATGGAAAAATATTTAATCAAGTTATTTTCAAAAAAAAAATAAATAAATGAAATTATAAGATTTTAAAGGAAGAAGAATAAATAAAAAATATGTAATAAAAGATAAAAGGCATTAATCAATATTTAAAAAAATTAATAAATATTCAAAAAATAAACTAATTGAAATTTTTTATACCGAGAAGAAAAATAAAACATAATATTAAATTGGAAAAAGAGCATAAATTTGAAAAAAAATTGAAAAATAAATAAAAAAATATTTGAAGAAATTAAAATTAAACAAAGAAAAATCAAAAAAAAGTACAATTAATTGAACAAATTACAATAAAATGCACTTTAATTAGACAGTTTCAAAAATATATAATTCAAGTTTTAAAAAATTAGAATGTTTAAATTAATAAAATTTCTTTTTTCTTAATTTTACATTTTTTGTAAATAAAATAAAAATTCTCTTTTAATATGATTTAAGTTATTTTATTAAATATGTTTATTTTTGTTTTTATTATCTCTTTGAAAAAAATTTAATTATTTAATTTTTCAAAAATTATTTTTTTATTTATTTGAACTTTATGTCTTCAAATAACTTTACATATGAATTTTTAACAAATGCATTAAAATCAATGATATCTTCTTCATCAAATTTAAAAAATGGTTATCAATTTTTAAGAGCATTCGAAATTACAAAAAATTTTTATTTTTATTTATTAAGATGTTCTTTTGATGAAAATTTCAATATTAATATAAGAAAATTGGCTTCTTTAAGTTTGAAAACTTTTATTCAAAGAAATTGGAATAATGATGATTCTTATATTTCAAAGGATGAAAAAAAACAAATTATGAATGAATTATTTAATATGATTCAATTTTATTATAATAAAGAATATTATTTTAAAAATTTTATTGCAAAAATTATTGGAATTATCATTTCAAAAGAAATTAATAATATTGAATATTTAAATTATTTAGAAATATTATTAAATGAAATAAATAATTTATCAAATAATGAAAATTTTAATGAAGAACAATTGGAATTTTTATTAAAGATTATTATTAATATTTTATATGAATCAGATGATTCATTTTCAAATTATTTAAATGTAATTTTTCCACCTATAATAAAAGTTTTTAATATTTCTAAAAAAAATACAAAAATAAGAGAAAAATGTTTAATAATAATATCTGAAACAATAAATAAAATTACATATGCCGATGGGACAAATGATGAATTATTAGAAAATCAATTACCTGAAAAAATTTTAAATCCTTTAATTGAACTTTTAAAAAATATTTTATCATATAATAATAAATTCATTGAACTATGTGATTTAAAAAAGTATTCTTTAAAAATTTTAGATATTATGATTAATGATATGATATATTTTAGTAAGAAAAATGATTTATTTAATAAAATCAAAGATGATATATTTAATTGTGCAAAAAATTATCTTGAAATTTATTTAAATAAAGAAATAATAAATCAAAATATTATTTATTCAGAAGAAGAAATAAAAGAAATTAAAGAAAATAAATATCATTATGAAAGAGGATATGAAAGTGAAAATGATGATGAAATTTATGGTTTAACTGGAATGATTATTCAATTAGAACAATTAATTAAAGATATAATTGATAAGGATGAAAATTTTAATGAAAATAATTATAATTTATTAATTTTTTCAAAATTATTTATATTAATTCCTTATGTTGATTATGAATTATTTAATTCAAATGGAAATGAATTCATTTTAAGAGAATATTCTTCATATGATGATAATAAAGAATTAATTAATGTAAGAAAAGTTGGAATTAATATTATAATATCTATTTTAGGTGATAATTATGATTTGATTTTAAATTTTATACAATTAATTATTAATGAAATGAATAATGGGTTAGATTTAAACATTTATACTAAAGTATTTGAAAATAGAGAAAATTTCATTAAATTAATTAATAATAAAGATTTAATTAGTCATATTCAAGAAACAAATCTTTTTATTTTAGGTTGTCTTATTAAAAAAATTAATTTATTATTAGAACAAGAAAAAATTAATAATAATTATATAAATGGAATTATAAGTAATATTTTAAATTTATTGAAAAATTCAGGAAATCAAAATAATATTATTATTCCTAGGGCTATTTGGGTAATTACAATATTTAATGGTTTTTATAATTTAGATTTAAAAAAAAATATTTTTGATTTATTTTCTCAAATCTTTTTGATACAAAAAAATCTAGTTATTAAATTAGTAATTTGTGAAAATTTATATATTATTTCTAAAGAAGAAAATATTTCTTTAGTTTCAAATAATGGGAATGAATGTATTGATTTTATTTTCAATTCTTTAATAAAATTAATATATGAAGAAAATATTGTTTTTATTTTTCAAATCCTTATTGCTTTTATGCATCATAATATTAATATTGTTGAATATATTATAATTAAATATTTAAATGTTATAATATTAGAATTATTTCATCAAATTATTTTAAAAAAAGAACATTTTAATTTATTTTTAGAATTAATTGAAGAAATAGCAAAAAATATAAGTAAATATCAAGATAATTTATTTCAAGGCTTTTTAGAATTAATGATAAAAGCTTTGAATAATCAAATAAATGGGGAAAAAACATTTCTTGAAAATTTAATAATAACAGATTTAGACATTTTGACTCTAATAATTCATCAATTTTGTAAATTAAAAGTTAAAATATCAAATAATTTACTTGATTCATTAATTCAAGTCACAAATAAGTTATGTGAAATATTTTCCAAATCAAATGAAATTGAAAATCTTTTACATGTAAATTCATTTTTAAAATATTGTATTTGTTATTCAAAATTAAATTCTATTTCAATAGAAATTTATTGTAATCACATTTTAGATGAAAATATGTTAGATACTGCATTAATAGATTTCCCAAATATATTAATTCATTATTACATTGAAAATAATAATTTAATTAAACAGGAAATGTTAAATAAAATTTTCAATAAATTAGTAGATTGTCAAACTAAATGTATAATTCAATCAATATTATTTTTTTTGAATTTATTAATATTAAAAAGTGGTCAAAATATTTTAGAATCATTTTTAAATATTCATACAAATAGTCAAAATGGATTATATATTTATTTAAAACAACTTTTGTCAAATTATAAAACTCATAATTCAATATTAAAAATAACTTATTCAAAAATATTTATATTTATTTTTAATTTAAAATTACCTTTTATAGAAAATTTACTTTTTGGAAAATCTGCCCAATTAATCATATTTAAAATCTTAGTTGAATTCCTTTTTGATGAAAATGAAGAAATTGATTCATATGATAATATAAAAAATAAAACATCATCTAAATTATCTTTTTTAAATTTAGATGGTGGTGAAGAATTAGATGAATGTTTTTATTTTTATACAGATGAATTAGATACACAAGATATTGAATTAATAGATGAATTCAATCAAAATTTTAATATAAATAAATTAATAATTTCTTTTTTTATTGAATTTAAAAAAAATAATACTGAATATTTTGAAGAATGTTCAAAAATGTTAAGTCAATTATTTTTAAACAAAATAAAAGATCTACTTGGAATATACAAAATATAAATAAATAATAATCTTTAAATATAAAGTATTTAATTGTATTTTAAATTTTTTATCCTTAAAAATTAAATGTTGTATTATTTATCAATAATTAATATATTTTTTATTTTCTTTTTTAAAATTTTATTTTTGTGATGAGAAAATAAATATTTTCTTAAAAAAATTAAGTCTATTGTAAAGAGAAAAATATTTAATCAATACTTTTATAATTCAATAAAATAAAATTATTATTTAACTTTTAAAGCAAAAATATTTAAAAATTACTATTGTTAAATATGGTACATATTTTGTCTATAATAAAAGAGATGTATGTAGATTTTGTGATTATAAAACTCAAAAATTTTTATTAGAAAAGAAAAAATTAGTTTTATTTGAAGATATATCTCCAATGTCTAAATATCATTCTTTATGTATTCCCAAAAAACATATAATAAATATAAATAGTTTAACTAAAGAACATATTCCAATGTTAGAAGAAATGAAAGAAATGGCAACAAATTATTTAATAAAAACTTATTCAAATGAGGGATTTACAAAAGAAAATATAATATTTGGATTTCATAAATCTCCATTCATAATTATTTATCATTTACATATTCATTGTATTATTCCACCTTATAATTACTTTTATTATACTATAATAAATGATTATTTGATTTTAAGCTCTTTTGATAAAATGATTGAAAATTTAAAAAAAGAATAATAATAAATACTATAACACATCATTTGAAAATATTAATTAATAATAATTGTATTGATTTTAAAATATTTTTTTTTAAATAGAAGGAAAATATCATATTGTAATATTATATAAATTGAAATTAAAATAAAAGAATATAAATTATTTTAAAATATAAAAAAATAATGGCAAAAAAAATAATTTGACAAAAAATTTATTAAAAAAAATGATGATAAATGGGGATTGGGGATTGGG
>JAJMZS010000013.1:0-67502 GCA_023807205.1 Isotricha prostoma | reverse complement strand
AATCCCCAATCCCCAATCCCCAATCCCCAATCCCCAATCCCCATTTTCTTCTTTAAATAAAAAAGAAAAAGTTTTTAATGATATAAATCTAATATATAAAAACTAAAAATATTAATATATTAATATTAAGTATATATATAATTTTTTTTAATTTAAAAAATAAATTATATAGTGATTATAATTTTAAAATAATATAAATTGTAAAAAAAATAAAATTTTAATTTAACTAAATTATATTGAGTATATAATATTTATCATATATTATTAACTATGAGAACATTTATTAAAAAAATAAAATTATTGATAAATAACAGTTTTAAATTTATAACTACATTCAAAAGAGAGAAACATAGTATTTTATTTGTTTTTCTTAACTTTTACTTTGTTCAATTTGAATCACAACTTTTCCATTTAAGTCTTTATCTAAAATATTTAAATGAGATGTACTAATTGAAGTGTTAGAATGTGATTTACTTTGATTTTCTGTTTCATCATTTCCAGAAAATGAAATTTGTTCAGAATCATTTTTTTTTTCAAAATCAAAATTTTTTCTGAATAATAATTTTTTATCTATTTTAATAATATTTGAATCACATTGTTTTAATAAATCATTTTTCTTTTCTATTTTTGATTTATTTCCAATATTTTCAATATCAATTCTTTTTCTTTTATTCCCTAATAAATCTTCTAATTTAGGATCAAATAAAAAGATTATAATATTTTTGTCTTCTTTTCTTTTAATTCTTTGATTTTCTAAAAAATCCTTTTGATTATATTTTTCATAATTCTCATAACATCTTTTAAAAAGATTAATTACATAATTTTTAATTTGTTTTCTTATTTTAAGAGCAATAATATTTTTATAATCATAAGGTAATTTTTCATCAATTATAATTTGTTCAGCAAAATCTTCTGGAATTAAATTAATATTTAAAATATCCCAATATAATGTTTCATAATAATTTACTCCATTTTCATTTATATTAATTGTAATAGGAATATAAAATTCATTTTCAATTATTCCATTTGAAAAAATTCCACTTTTTATATTTTTCAAAGGTTTAAATTTATCATAAAAATAAATCTCTTCTAAAATTTTTGAAGTAATATAATCAGCATATACTATTAATTAAAAAAAGAAATTATATTATAAAAATTTTACAATCTAAACAATCTTTTGTAAGTGATTCAACACCATTTTCATATTCATAACCATTTTTTATAACTTTATTTTTAATTAATTCAATTGCAAATTTTTTTATTTCGTTTGAATTATGTTGTTTTCTATCCCAAAGGAATTCTTCATTAAAATGATAATCTATTAGATTGTTAAAAAATTAAGTACTATTAATATAGAAGTTAAGTTCTATATATATTAAATTATACCACATTAAATCTTCATTTCTTTCTTTATTGAAGTTCATTTCATTTAAATTTTTTTTATCCCATAAAATAAAATCTTTTGAGTTATTTAATACATTTGATTTTTGATTTTTTTTAATCTATAGTAAAGTAACATAATTAAAACCATTAATTTTAAAAATAAAAAAAAATTTAGGAATTTATTTTTGTATATAAACAAAAATAAAAGAAAAGGAAATTCATTTCTTACTTTAGAAAAAGGTTTCTTGTTTTGTGCAGTTTCTTCAAATTTCATTGATTTAATATATTATTTTTTGGGTTAAATATTTTATCATTTTATTAATTTATGTGTGAGATATATCAATGTAATGTAAAAATAATGGCACCTTTTAGCATTAAATATAATAAAATATAGAAAAAGAATTTATAATCATAATTTTTATGAACTTATTATTAAATTTTATATTTTTATAAATTGTTATATTTAGATATCAATTTAAACGATTTTAATATTAATAATTATAATTGAAGAATTAAATGAATTTATTATATTAAAAAATGATTTAATATAAATAATAAATTAAATAATTAATTATTTCTTTTTTTCATTTTCCTTCTGATTGTTATAGCAAAGATTTATTTTTATGCTTTATTCAATAGAATGATTTATAATTTTTTTTATTGATTCTAATTTATTGATTTTAAAAATATTTTATCTTATATTTCTTTTATTTTAAATTCATATTTATTAAAAATTTATTTGATTTAATAATTTCAAAAATAGAAATTTCTTTTCTATTATTAAAATTCCCTTTATGCTTTGTGTCTTTAATTTTTTTTTCAAACTTAATTAAAAAAAAAAGAAGTGTCTAATTCAAAATTAAATTCAATAAATATATCTGATTTATTATTCTAATTTATCATAAATTATATTTTATTTTGTTTATTTTCTCTTTAATAAAAATTTACAAAATTAGAATAGATTTAATTTAATTGAAAGCAAATAAAAGTAATTTTTTTTGAAAATATTATATTTCTCAATTTTTTAAACAATATGACATATTATAATATAATCTATTAAAAATATTAATAATATGCTTAAAAAAGAAAATTTTATATTTTTATGTAAAAAAAATGTTATAAAATTATTTAAAGCTAAAACCTTTCATTTAAAATTTATAATAATTTCTAATTTACAATTAGTTAAAAATATGATGTTATACATTGAATGAAAAAATTAATTTTTTTAAATTTCCTAATCCAACTAAGTAATCTAAACATAAAATAAATTTTTAAGATAAGAATAAATATATGTCTCCAAATTTATAATATTTATAGTTATTGAAAATTTTTATTTACATTTTAAAATAAAAATTAAATAATGTTTATGAATTCTTTTTATTGTGAAAACTTTCTTTTCTTATTTTTTTTATTTTTGATAAAAATGGATTTTTATTATTAAAAGTAACTTTTTTTAATTTTATTTTTTCTCCATTTTCCTTATTATTAATATTAATATTTTGAGAAGAATTTTTATTTGATATTGATTCTTCAATTTGAGTAAAAATTTGAGTTAAAATATCTCTATCAATTTCAACAGTAACTTTTCTATCTTCCATATTTTTAAAGTATTATTTTATATCAATTAAAAGTTTAGATAAAATTTTCTTTTATATGTTTTTTGTTTAAATATTAGAGGTTAAAATCAATTTTTTCATTAATAAACACATTAAAATAATAAATTTAATGATTATTATTTTATCTATAATCCATATATCAATTTTTATTGATTAGAAAAAAAGGATAAAACACTTATTTAATGTTTTCAATTATGATTTGAACTAAATAATAATCTATGAATTATTGATATATAAGATTAAAATAATAATAAATATTAATGATTATTATAAAATGGATTAAAGTGAATTTATTTTTTTATTTAAAAAAATAATGAAAGAAAATGAATCATTATTAAATAATGAAAAATTCCAAAGTTCAAATGAAAAGTTATTAGATTTCGACAATCAAAAAAATTTATTGAGAAGAACTCATCCAAGTTGTTTAAGAAGATTCTTAAATTGTATATTTCCATGTTTAAATAAAGTAAATGAAATAAATCAAAAAGTTGTATTTTTCAAAGACACAGAATTAAACTATACTTATTTCAGTAATAAAGTCCAAAATAACAAATATAACCTAATATCATTTATACCAGTAGTAATATTTAATCAATTTAAACAATTTGGTAATTTTTTTTATTTAATAATGACAATAACACAATTCATTCCTCAATTAATAGTAGGATTTTTATTTAGTTATCTTTCTCCTTTAGTAATTGTAGTAGGAGCAGCAATGATAAAAGAATTATACGATGATATAAATCGTCGTTATCAAGATAGAATAACAAATAATGAAAAATATACAATATATAAAAAGAATATAAATGAAAATGAAGAATCAGAAAAATTCGAAATTCCATCATCAGAATTAAAAATAGGAGATTTTATAATGATAAATGAAAACCAAAGAATACCAGCAGATATAATATTATTAAAAACATTTAATAATGATATAGATGATAATCATTCATTTATAAGAACAGATCAATTAGATGGTGAAACTGATTGGAAATTAAGAAAAGCAATAAATACTACTCAAAAATTAACAATTACAGAAATTACTAATATTGATGCTTATATCGAATATCAACCTCCTTCTAAATTAATTTATAATTTTGAAGGTGTTTTCAAATGTAGAATTAATGAAAATATTATTAAAGAATCTTTGAGTTTAGAAAATACTATGTGGTCTTCTACTGTTTTAGCTTCTAAAAAAGCTTTTGGATTAGTTATTTATACTGGGAATGAAACAAGAGCTAGAATGAATTCTAGTGTTCCTAAAATGAAAATTGGAATTTTAGATAATGAATTAAATAATATTAATATTTATTTATTTATTATTATGTGCTTTTTATCTTTTATTATTACTTCTTTGAAACATTTTGTTTATGGAGTTCATGATGTTTCACAGTTGTTTTTTATTTTTTTTAGATTTATTGTTTTATTCTGTGGGATTATTCCTATTTCTTTAAGAGTTAATTTAGATGTTTCTAAAACTTATTTTTCTCATAGGATTAATAGAGATGAAAATATTAAAGATACTATTGCAAGAAATAGTACAATTCCTGAAGAATTAGGAAGAATAACTTATGTTTTTTCTGATAAAACTGGAACTTTAACTAAAAATGAAATGATATTTAAAAAAATTGCTATGGAAAATAATCAATTTTCTGAAGAATCATTTGAAGAATTATGTTTAATTTTACAAGATGAATGTAGTTTATCAGATGCACCTTTAATTGATAGAATTCAAGAAGGAAATTTAAGTAATAGAGATTCATTTAATAATATATCAACTGATTCATTAAAAGACTCTATTAATACAAATATCGGTTCAAAAAAAAAGAGAAGATCTACAACAAAAATTATTAGAGATACAATTACTTCAATGGTACTTTGTAATAATGTTACTCCTATTCAAGATAAAGATAATCCTGAAAAATATACTTATCAAGCTTCTTCACCAGATGAAGTAGCTTTAGTTAAATTTGCTGAAAGTTTAAAAATGAGATTAATTTATAGAACTGATTCTGAAATTCATATTAAAAATACAATAGATACTATTGAAGAATATGAAATATTAGCAAATTTCCCTTTTAGTTCTGATACAAAGAGAATGGGAATTATATTAAAAAATAAAAAATATGGTCATATTATATTTTATTTAAAAGGAGCAGAAAATATAATGTTAGATTTTGTTAAAGAACAATATAAAGGATATATAAAAGAAAATTCTGAAAATTTAGCAATTAAAGGTTTAAGAACATTAGTATTAACTCAAAAAATAATTCCACAAGAAGAATTTGATAAATGGAATGAAGAATATAATGAAGCATTAACATCAATAAAAAACAGAAAAGAAAAAGTATCAGAAGTAATAAGTAAATTAGAAAATAATATGGATTTCTTATGTGTAACAGGAGTAGAAGATTTACTTCAAGATAAAGTAAATACTACAATAGAAAATTTACGTAATGCAGGAATGAAAATATGGATGCTTACAGGAGATAAAATAGAAACAGCAACATGTATTTCAATATCATGTGGTTTAAAAGCAAAAAACCATAAAATTTTCTCATTAAAATATGATGACTTTAACCATGAAACTAAAGAAAATGATATAAATTTCTTAAAAGAAAAATTTAAAGAATTTTCCAATTTACAAATTGATAATAATCACATATTAATAATAGATGGTAACACATTAGATTTAGCATTAAAAAATGTAGAAAAGGAATTTTTTGAAACAGCAATGAAAGCACCAAGTGTAGTATGTTGTCGTTGTTCACCAACACAAAAGAGAATGATAGTAAAGACAATTAAAAAATATACAGATAAGAGAACAGCAGCAGTAGGTGATGGTGGTAATGATGTTGCAATGATACAAGAAGCTGATGTTGGAATTGGAATTGTTGGTAAAGAAGGTTTACAAGCCTCTTTAGCTGCTGATTATTCAATTTTAAAATTTAATTATTTAGATACTTTACTTTTATGGTGGGGTAGATTATCATATAAAAATACTTCACAAATGAGTAATTTTATCATTCATAGAGGATTAATTATTAGTTTAATTCAATTTATTTTTTCATGTATGTTTTATTATAATTCTGTTGCTTTATATAATGGTTTTTTAATTATGGGATATTCTACTGTTTATACTTGTTTTCCTTCTATTAGTGTTTTACTTGATCAAGATACTGATAAGAGAAATGTAATGAAATTTCCTGCTTTGTATAAAGAATTGTTAATGGGTAAGGAATTAAATTTGAAAAATTTTTTATGGTGGGTTTTTAAAAGTATTTATCAAGCTATGGTTATTATGTTTGGGGCTATGATTTTATTTCAAGAAAATTTATTTTTAATTATTGTTACTGTTACTTTTACTTCATTGATATTTTTGGAAATATTAAATGTTTATACTGAAATTAATAAATTTCATATTTTTATGATTCTTTCACTTATTGGTACAGGATTTTTTTATTTACTTTCTTTGGTTTTGTTAAAAAGTATTTTAAATGTTTATTATATTTTTCAAAAGGATTTTATAATAAAAATTGGTATAATTTCTATAGTAAGTTGGATACCGTTCTTTATTATAAATAAAATTAAAAAAAAATGTTTTCCTAAAACAATAGAAAAATTAAATGCAATAAGGTAGATATGTAAAAATAGAAAAAAAAAATAAAATATTATTATATTTTATTAATTCTTTTATAAAATATAACAATTATAATATATTAAACAATTTATTTATCCCATATTCTTTCTCATAATCCTCAATTAAATTAAACTATTCAAAATTTTAATTTCAAAAATTATTTATTTTTATTTTTATAATAAATAAAAAAATAATAAAATGTTTTAAAAGTAAATTTCCATTAAAAAATTAAATATTAAAGAATAGTTCCACCTAATTTTTCAGTAAACCACTTTTTAGCATCATCTCTACTAACTTTTTGAAAATTTCCAATTCTACTTTTTTGATGTTTTCTTTGACAAACTCTCTTACCTCTTCTAGCTAAAACAGTAAAGAAATCCATACCATAAATACCAGTATTAGGATCATATTTAATTCCTAAATCAATATGTTCTGAAATACCAAAACCAAAATTACCAGTTGATGAAAAGGCACCACCCTTTAATTCATTATCTTTAACTTTTAATCCTAATTTTAAAAGTTCTTCTGCTTTTTTACCTCTTACAGTTACATGACATCCAATTTCTTCATTTCTTTTTATACCAAATGCTCTTATTGTATATCTTGCTTTTGATGTTATTGGATTTTGACCTGTTAAATCTTTTAATACTTTAATTGCTTTTGTTAATCTATCTCCTGATGCTCCAACTGATATATTTAAAATTAATTTATCTATTACAATTTCTCTCATTTTATTCATTGATTTTTTTGAACTTTTTTCTTCACCTCCTTTCATTTTTTTTTAAATAATTTTATTTAGATATAATAATTAAAAATAATTTTAAAAAAAGAAAAAAAATTAAAAAAACAATAATTATTGAAAATTAAATAATTTTCCAATAACTATCAATCCCAATTTTATTATATAAATAAAATGTATAATATTGATCTTTACTCATATTGGAAAGAACCATATACAAGAACAAGAAAGCATACAATTCATCCTTTAGATGATCCAGGATTACAAAAATATTTATTTTCAGATCAATCTCATTTAGTACATTATTTACATAGAACAGATCCATTTGTTTTTAAATCAATTGTTGGAGTAGATTATGAAACATTGGTAAAACAACAAGAAGATAGAATTAGAGAAATGAATGAAGAAAAAGGAAAAATAACAGGAAAAAATTTGACAATAGAAACATCACAAACAATCCCAAAAAAAACAGTAAAATTTGAAGAAACAAAAAATTTTGAAAATACTCAAAATTCTCAAAATAATTTAACAGGAACTCAATTTACAAATTATGGTAATGAAGGTGAGAAAATGATGGAAAGTCAAGAAAATAAAAATATGTTAAGTGAAGGTCAAATGAATATTCAAAGTCAAACAAACTTTTATAATAAATCAATAAGGCCAAATAACATATATTCAGAAGATGTAATGGAAATAGATAGACCATTTGATCCAAGAAATCCAACAACAAGACATTTCTTTAGACCATATCGTAAACCAAAGAACTTTTATGAAACATATGGTTATGATAATATGACAAGTTTTAAAAATAATAAAGAAAGATATCAAAATGATATAAGAAATTTAAAGAGAAATACGAGAATGATGTCTGCATCAAATTTCAGAAATTATGATTATGGAATTTCAAATAGTGAAAGACCAATGTCAACTGCTTTTAAAGCTTATAATAATAGATTAGCTACTTCTATGAATAAATTTACTGATACTGGAATGAGTCAAGAAGAAGCTGAAAGAATTGAAAATGGGAATTTATATAAAAGTTTGTGTAATCAAACATCAGTTGGTTTTAGAAGTAAATATAAATTACCTGATGTTTGTAAAATTGCAAATCAAAGACAAGTTATTAGAAATCATCATATTGGAAATTCTAAAGAAATGGGAGAGAGATATAATCCTTATGCTTTAATTCCACCTTCTAAGAATAGAACAGGAAGGAATTTTGTTGGAGATTTGTTTAAACATTAATGTTGTTTTATTTTTTTTTTGTGTGTTTTTTTTTTAATTTTTAAATTGGTTTTTCTTCTTTTTTTTTTTGATTAAATTTTTAAATCAAGGAAAAACTATTATAAAATTTATTTAATTAAATTTTTATTCTTTTTTTTTTTTGGTGTTCTACTTAAATATAATAAAAAAATTTTTTTTAAATTTTAAATGAATAAAAAAAAAAAATGAAAACAAAAATAAAATATTTTTGTTAAGAATCACATTTTTAAAATTGTATAATTAAAAATACAAACAAAAAAAACAAAAGAAAATACAAAAAAACCCCAAAAAAAAAAACAAAACAAATCAAAAAAAAAACACAAAAAACAAAAAAAAAAAAATTTAAAGAAAATAATCAGGAGTTCTCTTATCACTTTCCTTAGTACTTTCATTTCCTTGATTAGGACTAGGATCAAACTGTAAAAGTGTTTGTCTCTTATTTTCATCAACTTCCATAATAGCAGCTTGATTACCGCATCTATAGCAATAATTAGGAGCAGAGAAGATAGTAATAACATGTTTATTATGACAAAAATTATAACCATTCATCATTAATTGATGAGCTCTACTAATTAAATTTAATTTATTAGTATGTTCAAATTGTTCACTAATATCATGACCAAAAATATAACCAGCACCTCTTGGACTCATTCCCCAACCAAAACGATCTTCAGGATCACTCCACAATAAATCAGTAAAAGGACCTTCTTGTGGTATTTCAGTAAATCTACTTAATTGATTTATATTATCAAGTGTTTCAATTGATGGACTTAAACCACCATGAAGACAGAAAATACTATTATCAACTACAGCAGAAATTGGTAAATAATCAAATAAATCTGTATATATTTTCCATACATTTGAATTACCATATTTACGCATACATTCATCATAAAAACCATATACTTGTGTTATTTGTCTTGATTCGTGATTTCCTCTTGTTAATGTTATTCTATTTGGGAAACGTACTTTTAAACAAAGAAGAAGTGATACTGATTCAATTGAATAATAACCTCTATCTACGTAATCACCCATGAAAAGGTAATTTGTGTCAGGGGCATTTCCTCCTATTTTAAATAGCTCCATTAAATCAAAATATTGACCATGAATGTCTCCACATATTGTTACTGGGGTTTTTACTTGAACTACGTTGGGTTCTTTTTTTAATATTTCTTTTGCTTTTTCACATAGGAGTTTAACTTGGGATTCTTTTAGGAGTTTACAATTTTTTAATTGCTCGATCCAAGTGTCTAGTTCTGCTTCTTTTGACATTTTTAATTTTTATATGAATTTTTTTTGCTTTTTTTATTTTTATTATTATATTAAGTTTTAATTTTTTTAGATTGGATTTTTGGGTTTTTATTTTTTTTCTTTTTTGTTTAATTTTTTATTTTGTTTATTTTTTTTTGTTTTATATATTGAATTTATTAATATAAGTTATAAAATATAAATTTTTTTATATTTAATATAGTATTCATTTTTTATTTTAATTAACTTAATAATATGATAATCATGTTGAAAAACTGTTTATAATAATTATTTATATTAATTTTGAAATAAATATGTTTAGAATAATCAATTTATAAACATTTATTAAATTATTTATAATTTTAAATATATATAATATTTATTCATTTAGAGATATAATTAATAATTTATAAAATATTATATTTAATTTTTAAATATCTTTTTGTAATATTTTATAATATATTTTTTATTAATTTATGTCAAACAAAAAAAAAATAACCAAAAAAAAAACAAAAAAAAAATATAAATACACCATTAAAAATTCAAAAAAATTCATTAAATAACATAAACCATTTATTTTATCTAAGCTAATTTATTTTTTCAAATATTTCTTTTCTCCTTCTTTCAAGAAATAATTAGCATTCCAATACAAAACAGAAAATTCAGAAATACCTTTCATTTTAATTTTAGAAACTCCACAAGCACTCATATACATAGTCCAAAATTTCTCAAGAGGAGCTTGAATAAGCATTAAACTTAAAACATTAGTAATAGCTCCATGAGAAACAATAGTACAAACATCTTCATCACTTTCCCAAAATCTAACTAAAAATCTTCTTAATCTATCCATAACAGAATAAAAAGTTTCTCCATTAGGCATAGTTAATCTTTCAGGATGTTTAAAGTAATCACCACCATCTTCTCTTCCAAAAGCTTCTTTATAAGTTTTTCCTTCCCAATCACCCCATGAGATATCAATTACTAATGGTTCAGGAATTAATTCAACTTTATCTTTATGTTGTCCTGCTACTAATTCTGCTGTTGTTTTTGCACGATCTATGTTAGAGTAATATATTTTTCCAATTTTTTCATTTGCTAAGAAATCTCCTGCTGCTTTTGCATGAGCTTTTCCTTCGTCGTTTAATGGAACTTCTATACGACCTCTTACACGAGGTACGGGATCTGTGTTGAAATTTGTCTCACCGTGACGTATTAAGAAAAAGATTTTTTCTTTTGATGATATTGTTGAGAAGAGAATTATTGATATTGTTAGGATGAGAGATCTCATTTTTATAAGTTTATTTATTTAATTTTTTTTGTTAAATAATGGATGTTTATTTATTTTTTTTTTATTTTTTTTTTATTTATTTTTTACGGTTTAAATTATGATGTATTCAGGGAAAAATTTTTTTGATATTTTTTTTTTGTGTAGGTGTTTTTGGTATTATTTTTTTTAATATAATAAAAAATTAATTATAAATAATTTTGAATAATTATCATACAACTAAAATTAATAACTTCTTTTTTAAAATTTCAATTTTTAATTTACAATAATACTATTTTTCTTTTTTAACAATAAAGCAATTTTATATATTACATGTGTTAAATCCTTTTTTTCAAATTTTTAAAATTCATTATTCTAAAAAAAGAGGAAAAAATAGTATTTAGTTCTTAATTTTTATTTTTTATAGAATAATTATTTAATAAAAATTTTAATTTATTTAAAATCTATTAAATATAACAAATTTTTTTAATTCATTTTTCTTTATGGTAAAATAAATTAATTTTATATCACAATAAATATTTTTTTATTTTTATCTAATGAATTCCTAAAATACAAACTGTTTTAAGATAAAATATATAAAACAATGATAAAATAAATGATTTAATATATTTTTATAATTTTCATTTTGAATATTTATATTAATCTACTTTCTATATACATATAATTTAGATATTACTATTTTAATTTAGATCCTATAAATATAGTTTACTTTCTCAATTTTTGTATTTCCAATATTCTTTAAATTTCTTCATTAAAAGGTTTTTTAAAAATTTTTTTGATTTAAAAAATTCATTTAAGTTATTTTATTTAAAAATTAAATTTACTTTCTTCAAACATTTATATTTTTTTTTAAATTCAATAAAAAAATAATTAAAAATAAAAATTGAAATATAATAATGGAAAATAAATTATATGATTCTGGGATGTCAAATAAAGAATCAAATAATCCTTTTGCAAAAAACTTAGCAAATACTAATATGAGTAGTTTTAATGAAAATTTATTTAATAATCCTTTATTAAATCAAACTAAAAAATCAGTAAAAGAATTAATAGATTATAATACAGAATTTCAAGATGCAAAACAATCAACAGGAGAAAGAATAGATCAAAATAATGTGGATAAAATTTTATCTCCAATATATAGAAAATTAAATGAAATAAAAAAAAATATGACATCAATAAATAATAATATATTATATAATTATAATGAAAATAAACCAAATACAGATGATGAAATTTTTAATGCACATCAATATTTAGAAGTAAATAAAATTAATATTGATGATACTTTAGTATATATGAAAGAAACAATTGCAAAAGTTCATTATGAACAAATTGGAAAAGATATTGATGAATTAATCTTATTTTTAGAAAAGATTTATAATGAAATTGAATTAATGGAAAATAATTATAATAAAAAATTTAATACAATTATTAGAGAGAAAAAAAGACAAAAATATGAAAATGATATATTAAGTGGTAAAAATGATAGAATTGATGTTACAAAATATTTAAATAAAAATAATAATTCAAATAATATTGATTATAATGAATATAAAAATGATTTAGATGATATTATGTTTGAAAAAGATGATTTAATGCTAAGATATGCAAATGATAGAGAAGAAGCAAAAAGAAATTTACCAAAATTAATGAAACCAAGTGATAAAACTTATTTTAGTTATGATATTCCAGAATTAAATAAAAAAGAAAAAAACGAAAAAGAAAATGAAGATAATTTATCTAAAGATAAAAATAAAAATAATATAGAATCAAATAAAGAAAATGATGAAAAAATATCAAATGAAAAATCAAAAATAACAAATGAAAAAATAAATAAATTATTAGATGAAATAGAAGATGATGAAGAAAAAGAAAAAAAATTAAGTAAACCAAAAATGACACCAACAGAAAAAATGACAAAATATCAACAACATATGTTAGATTTATCATCACAAATTCAAACAAAAGATTCACGTCAAACAAAACAAAGAAAAGTAATTCACATTGGAAAATCAAAACAAGATTCAAAAAGAACAAAACAACCACGTTCATTAAATTCAAAAAGAACATTACAAGATTTTCAAAGAAAAAAAATGAAACGAATATATGAATATGATGAAGAAAATAAAACTCCAAATGACTTATTAAAAAAAGGTAAATTTACAAAAATTACAAATATTGAAATAAATATTCCTGAAGGAATGAGTGAAGATGAATTTAATAAAGAATGTGAAAAAAATATATTAATTTATATTAGAAATGCATTAAGAGAAACAAGACCAAATGAAGATAAATTAAATATTGAATATGAAAGTAAAAAAGAAATTTATACTGCAGATGATTTTCTTAAATTATTAATTGAAAAATTCGATGGATTAAATAATGAACTTAAAAATAGAAAAAATAATTTGAATCAAAGTGGAAGAAATATTAATGATAAGATTGCAGAAAGAATTATTAATGAATTAAATGAAATTGATGTTAATATTGATAGAAGTAATGAATTTAATAAAAGTGATACTTTACATAATATAATTGAAAAAAAAGAAAAAAAAATTAAAATAAGTGAAAGAAGGAAAAGAGAAATTGAAAAAGAAAAAGAAGAAGGAAAAAAAATAAAAATTGATGATGGTAAAAGAATTCCTTTATTTGAAAGTACTGATAAAATTTCAATTGAAGAATTAGATAAATTAATACAAATGCCACATAAAATTAATTTAAGTGATTATAATGTTTCAAATTCATCATCTTATTTAAGTGAATCATTAAATCAAAAAAATTTAAATCAAATTTTAGAATATCATGAAAAAAATATTTATTCTCAAAATGAAGAATCTGATAATTCAATTTCAAGAGGACAAGCATTAAGTGATGAGAATGATGAAAGTAATTCTTTTAATAGAGGAAAATATGATTATAATACTAAAAATAGAACTGGTTTAGATTTGTTAATGATTAAAAATTTTAATGAAAGATTACCTGAACAAATCTTAAAAGATAAAATTAATTATAGTGATAATTCTGAAATTTCAAATTCTTTTTTTAATGATAATGATGAAGTTGTTGATATTGATAATAAGGAAAGGCTTAAAATGCTTAATTTATATAAAAGTGAAGAATATAATCAATTTAAAAATAATTTTATTAATCAAGTATATAATAATAATAATAATCAATAAATTATATAGAATTAATTTTATTTCTTTTTCTTTATAATTATTTAAACCTAATATAATTTTCTTTTGAAAAAAAATTCTTATATTTAAATTAATAATTAAATATTTTAATTAAATAAAAATAATTAATATTAAATAATTAATATTCAGAAAAAAAAAGAATATTCTATAAAAATAAAAATAAAAAAAATAGAATATTCTACTTAACTTAAAAAACCCAATTCTCGAAATTCAAAATAATATAAAACCAAAAAAAAAATAATAAAATTAATTTAAAATGAGCAAAGCTCCAGCAATTGGAATTGATTTAGGTACAACCTACTCTTGTGTAGGTGTATGGTTAAATGGTAAAGTTGAAATTATTCCAAACGATATGGGAGAACGTACAACTCCATCATATGTTGCTTTTACTGAAACAGAAAGATTAGTTGGTGATGCAGCTAAAAATCAAATTACAAGAAATCCAACAAATACAGTTTTTGATGCAAAAAGATTAATTGGAAGAAAATATGAAGATAGAGAAGTTCAAGATGATATGAAACTTTGGCCTTTTAAAGTAGTTAAAGATGATAAAAGTGATAGACCACAAATTGTAGTTAAATTCAAAGGAGAAGAAAAAAAATTCTTTGCTGAAGAAATTTCTGCTATGGTTCTTCAAAAATTAAAACAAACAGCAACTGATTATTTAGGAAAAGAAGTAAAAGATGCAATTGTTACTGTTCCAGCATATTTTAATGATTCACAAAGACAAGCTACTAAAGATGCTGGTACAATTTCAGGACTTAATGTATTAAGAATTATAAATGAACCAACAGCAGCTGCTATTGCTTATGGTTTAGATAAAAAATATCAAAATGAAAGAAATGTTCTTATTTTTGATTTAGGTGGTGGTACATTTGATGTATCTCTTCTTTCACTTGAAGATGGATTGTTTGAAGTAAAAGCTACTAATGGTCATACTCATTTAGGTGGTGAAGATTTTGATAATAGATTAGTTGAATATTGTGCTGGTGAATTTAGAAGAAAAACTTCAATTGATTTAAAATCAAATGCTAAAGCATTAAGAAGAGTAAGAGCTTCTTGTGAAAAAGCAAAGAGAGCACTTTCTGCAGCTACTCAAGCTACTGTTGATATTGATGCATTAATGGATGGTCAAGATTTAAATGTTACTATTACTAGAAGTAAATTTGAAGATTTATGTATTGATTTATTTAAAAAATGTATTCCACCACTTGAAAATGTTTTAAAAGATGCAAAAATGTCTAAAAGTGAAATTAATGAAGTTGTTCTTGTAGGAGGATCAACTCGTATTCCAAAAATAGTTTCAATGGTACAAGAATTCTTTAATGGTAAAGAACCAAATAAATCAATTAATCCTGATGAAGCTGTTGCATATGGTGCTGCTGTTCAAGCTGCAGTTGTTACAAATGTAAAAGATGAAAATATAGAAAAATTAATTTTATTAGATGTTACTCCATTATCATTAGGTATTGAAACTGTTGGTGGTGTTATGACTGTTTTAATTCCAAGAAATTCAACAATCCCTACTAAAAAAACTCAAATATTCTCAACATATGCAGATAATCAATCATCAGTTTTAATTCAAGTATTTGAAGGAGAAAGACAATTAACAAAAGATAATCATCAATTAGGTAAATTTAATTTAGATGGAATACCACCAATGCCAAGAGGTCAACCACAAATTGAAGTTACATTTGATTTAGATGTTAATTCAATTTTAAATGTTACTGCAGTTGAAAAATCAACAGGTCATAATAATAAAATAGTTATTACAAATGATAAAGGAAGATTAAGTAAAGATGATATTGATAGATTAGTTAAAGAAGCTGAAAAATTTAAAGAAGAAGATATGAAAGTAAAAGAAAGAATTGAAGCTAAAAATCAACTTGAACAATATGCTTATCAAGTAAGACAAACTTTAAATGAAGAAAAATTAAAAGGCCAATTTACTGATGATGAAAAGAAAAGTGTTGAAACTAAAGTTGATGAAGTATTAAAATGGTCTAATGATAATCCAGCTGCTTCAAAAGAAGAATATGATCAAAAAATTAAAGAAATTGAAGGAGTTTTTAATCCTATTATGCAAAGAGTTTATCAAAAAATGGGAGGTCAACCTGGAGGAATGCCTAATTTCCAAGGAGGACCTGGAGGAGCTGGACCACAACCTGGTGCTGGTAATGCCGGTACTTCTACAGGAGGAGCTGAAGATGTTGAATAAATTTTTTTTAAATGTATTTTAATTATATTTGTTAATAAATTTTTTATATATTTTTAAAATTTCTTTTTTTTTTAATTTTTATTATTAAATTTTGAAAATAAAAAAAAATTTAAGTGTTTTGAATTTTTAATAAAATATATAAATTTCCTTTAAATTTAATATTTGAATTAATTTATAATAATTAATAATAATAACTTCAAAAAAATTTTTCTAATTCAAATATTTAAATTATCAATTTTACTATGTAAAGCATTAACTGCATCAATAAATTCTTGTTGTGCAAAATTATTATTTCCATTATTTATATTATATCCTAAATTATTAGGAACATTATTAAAAAAACCAAAAGTATTCATTTCTTCTCTTTCAGTATTAATATCTTTAATAATTCTATTAACAGAATTTTTTCTTTCATGATAATTATTATCTTTACTATGAGATCTACTTCTTTCTTCAGTTTTTAATTCAAATTTTCTTGGAATTGTTGGTCTACATTCAAAAGAAGAAACATCTTCTCCTAATCTTTTTCTTTTATATTTTTCATATTCTTTTTGTTTTTCTATAACTTCTCTTCTTCTATTTACATAATCATTCATTTGTTTTATATTTTTCATAATAAATTTTTCATCATTTTGAATTTTTAAATGTGTAATTTCTGGTTTGAAAGTACAATCTAATTTAGTTTGATTATCAATTTTTTCTTTTTTTTTTATATTTTCATTCTCTAATTTTTTCTTCCATTCAAATTGTTTTTTATATAAATCACTCATTATATTTTTTTTTCCAGAAGGTGATATTGATTTAATAATAGTATTTTTTTCTACTACAGGAGAATTTTTTGTTATTTTTGGTTTAAATGAATAATTTTTATATTCTTCTTCTTTTTTCATTTTTGTTTCTTTATATATTTGTTCTCTTTTCATCATATTTTCAATTCCTTTATTATATAATTCATTACATCTTTTTAAATATTCTTTATCTGAAGGAGAAATACTATTTGATCTTGAGTGATTTTGATAAATATTTTTATAAATATTTTTATTTTTATTTTTATCATCTGTAAATTTTTTTTTTTTCTTCATTAATCTTTGTGATGATGGTTCTAATTTATTTGCAATTTGTAAACTTTTTTTATTTAATTTTGGTTTATAATCTAATTGATCATATGAATTATCTTTTGAAATTTCTTTTTTTTTATAAAAATTATTATGATCACTTTCATTATTATTATAATATAAACGAGTTTCAAAAGATGAATCTCTAAAAATTTCTTTTGACTTAGCTAAAATTTTAGGAGTCATTTGTTTTTTAATTTTTATATTTTCTTGAAGTCTTTGTTTTTCTAATTTATTCTTTAAATAAAAACCATAATTATATAATCTATTTCCACTATCATTAGGTGGATTATAATTTGTTAAATCTTTACTTTTAGAACGAATTTCACTTTTTGCACTTTTAGGTGGAGTTTTTATATATTTTCCTGAATTTAATATTTTATTTTCTATAAATTTTAATTCGTTTAATGAATTTTTATGAGAATGTGTATTTGATATTGATGAATTTGATTCTTGCATATTTTGTTGATGTTTATTTGAATCTAATATGAAGTTGGAGTAAATTTGGTTAAATTGTTCTCTTGTTAAATTTGATGTTGGTAATTGATTATTCAATTTTTTTTTTGGTTTTTTAATAGTTGATTGTAATTTACTTTCTGTTTCTTTGTCTATATTATCAAAGAGTTTTAGTTTTTCTTTTAATTTTTGGTCAAGAAGGTTCATTTTTTTTTCTTTTTTATTGTTTTTTTAAACTTAAGAAAATTTAATTTTTAAAATTAAATAATTTATATAAAACTTAATATTTCTTTTTGATTAATTATAATAAATATAAATATAATGAATTACCAACAAATAAATTTATATATATAATATCATCAATATAACAATTATTTTTTTTATATTTAAAATATTCCTTATAATATAATGTTTATTATTATTATTTATACAGAAATAATTTTTTTATTTTTATTAAATTTACAATATGATTTATATCTTTATTTAATATAAATATGTTGGAAATTTAAAAATCTTTGTAGTTATGGTGCATTTGTTAATTATTATCTATTGTTATTTTCATAATTTATCATCTGTGACTTTTCTTAATATTTTTTATATTTATATAATTCTTAATATCAAATTGAATTTGAAAATAAATTTAGCTTATCTTCAAGAAAAAAATTTTTTATTTTTCTTAAAAAAATTTTGATAATATATTAATTAAAATAAATTCAAATGAATTATTTAAAAATAATAGAAATAAATTAATTTTAAATTTTTAATTAATTAAAATATTATTCAAAAAATAACAAAAAGAAGAAATAATTCATATTTTAAATGCATAGAAGTTAAATTAAATATATTTTATTTTATATAGGATTGAAATAAAGAAAAAATTAAAGAAGATTTATTAAAAATAATAGATTAAAATTTATTAATTAAATAATAAAATTGTTTATTTTTAAAATTATTTTCTAAATTTTATAATATCAAAATTTAAAAATTTTAATATATAATAAAAATTTTTGAATTTTAAATATGAGTAATAATAATTTTTATAGTCCAAATTTATCTTTTTTTTCAAATATTCAAAAACTATATAAACAAAGAAATAAACATAATATAAGAATAAATACTAAAGATTTATTAAGCAATTTATCTTTAGATTTAAGTCCTAAAAGTTTAAAATTAAAACAAAAATTAAATACATTTCAAGATTACAAGACAAATAATTCATCATATACTTCAGATCGTAAAAATCCATTTTATACAACATTAAATTTTAGAAAAACAAGATTAAATAATTTATCACCAAAAATGTTTTTGGAAAAACCAAATAAAGAAATAAATTCAATTCGTTCTGCATATAATAGTCCAGTAAGTTATTCACTTCAAGATTCAATTTATGATACAAAAGAAGAACATATAAATTTATCTCCAAAAATAGAGACTTTAGTATTAAATATTGATAATAATAATCAAAATAATAATAAAGTTATTCCTCATATTATTACAAAATTAAGAGAAGTAAAAACACAACTTTTTAATATTAAAAAAGAAAATAATGATTTGAAAAATGAAAATGAACAATTTCAA
Organism: Isotricha prostoma; assembly: GCA_023807205.1. NCBI lineage: Eukaryota > Ciliophora > Litostomatea > Vestibuliferida > Isotrichidae > Isotricha > Isotricha prostoma. The sequence continues at coordinate 47,761 of JAJMZS010000013.1, read as the reverse complement.
GAAATAATTAAATCATTAAAAGAAGAATATAAACATATTAAAGATCGTTCTAGAAATAATGATAAAATAATTGAACAAGAGAAAACAATAAAAAATTTAAATTCATATTTAGAAAGACAAGAAAATGAGTTTAATGAAGAAAAAATGAGAATATTATATCAATTAAATGAACAAATTGAAGAGAATAAAAGAATATCAGAACAATTAATGAATATTGGAACAAAGAAAAATGATTCTTTACAAGATTATAAAAATCAATTAAAAACACAAGAAAAAATGTTAAATATGAAAGATGAACAAATTGAAAGTTTACAAGAACAATTATATTTATTAACTAATCAAGGAGGAAATAATACAATTCCATCAGATCCAAATGAAAGTTTAGATAATTAATAAATTTTTTTTTATCTTTTTTATAAATTTATCAAATATATTATAATTAAATTTTATTATCTTTTGTAAATTGGTTATTTAAATCATCTTTAAAAAATATTTTAATTAAATTTAATTTTGATTTGTTATAATATTTTAATTTATTTTATGAATTGAATTATTTTTTATTATATTTTATCAAATTTAATTGATTAAATAAAATAAATTATTTTCATTATTAAGTAATTTATGAATATAAATAAATTTAAAATTTTAGGTGCTCCTGTGGCCCAATGGATAAGGTGTGTCCCTCCTAAGGATGAGATTCTGGGTTCGAGTCCCAGCAGGAGTGCATTTTTTTTAAAAAAACCATAATAAAAAATGTGATTAAATTATAAATACTGAGTTTCTTTTTTTAATTTAATTAATAAATATGAAATGATTTACTGAAAGTTAACAAACTCACTATTTTTTTCAAAAAGATTATAAATAAAAAAAAAATAATTAAAACATTTGTAAAAGATATTTATTATAAATATGAAGAGATGAACAAAAAATACAATAAACTATGAAAATTTGCTTTCTGTTTTTTATTTAATTATTAAATTGATAGTTTTCATGTTAATAACTAATAATTAATTAAAATATATTGTTTGATAATTTATCATAATGTTTTTTTAAAACAATATAATTGAAAATAATTTAAAATTAATTAAATAAACAATATAAAGATAAAAAAACAATTAATCAATTTAAAAAAAATCTAAAAATATATATAATCATATTGTAAAACTTTTTTAATTATATGAATTAAATATTTAAAAAATTGATTACTTAATTTTATTATTTTTTTCTTTTTTAAAAAAAGAATGTAAATAATTTTTCTTTTTAACATAAATTAACAATTTCAAAAATTTCCTTTCAATATCAATCTTTCCTTCAATAGCTTTCCCTAAAATTTTCATTTTAATAGTATACAAAGAAATAACAATCAAAGAAATAGCAATAGCAAAAACAGCAGAAATAGGAATAAAAGAATATTTTTGATCACTTAAACAATTAAAACTATAAAAAACAGTAATAAAACCACTAATTAAAAAAACAATAGAAATTAAAATAACAGCTTTAATTTTATTTTGTACATAATTTAAATCACCATTATAAATTAAAATCAAATCATTAGAATTACCAAAATGATCAGCTAAATTTTTAGTCTCTCTTTGACTATCATTACTAATAATAATATTAAAATGAGTTCTTTTATAAACAGGATCATTAATTTTATAAAATTCAACTTTTGATGATTTTAAATATTCAATTTTTTCTTTTTGTAAATCAACAGCTTTTTTAACTTGATAATTAATACCATCATTATGAATAGGATAATTTAATTTAAAAATAAATGAAATAATACAAAAAACAATAGGAACAATAGAAAAAAAAATTCTAATGAAATTAACAACAATATCAGGTTGTGTATGAACATAACCATTTTCAGAAGGTATAAAACCTAATAAACTCATAACAGAAAGTGGTATAGCTTGAGCAAATAAAGATACAAATTTAGGTATAAAAGCAGAACAAACAGTAAAAATTCCTTCATTTCTTTTTCCAGTAAAAAATTCATCATAATCAATAGTATCACTTACTAAAACATCATTTAGATAAGCACCACCAGCTGGAAATGCTGTTAAAATAGCTGCCATAATTAATAAAAATTTTGAACCAATACCACAAAACATAAAGAGTGAGAATGGAATTATACATAAGATTGAGTAACATAACCAACATTTTCTCTTTCCAAATGTTTCTACTAAATAATGCCACATTCCACAAAAACATATACAACATACGAAAAATATACTTATTGTTAATCCTAAATAGTAATTTACTGAACATTCTAATTTGTCTAAGGGAATTTTATTTTCTATACAATATTTTTGAGGATTTATTATTATGTTTAAAAAAAATGGAAGCATTGTTGAAAAAATAGTCATTATTGTTACATCAAGTACCCATGGGATTATTAAAGAAAAAAATGGTTTATTGTGAATTAATTGATATAAAGATGGTATAAATGACATTGAATCTGTATTGAAAGAATCATTTTTTTCTTTAATTTCTAAACTTAATAAAATAATACTAAAAATGAAAAAAATTCCAATTGATAAACTCAAAGTAAATAAACTTGCCTGATTTGCTTTAACATTACACATAATTTTACAATTTCTAATACAAGTATCAATATCATAAATTAATGGATTATTTAAACAATAAGAACAATCACAATCTTCAAAATATTTATTTAAAATAACAGGAGCAGCAGAAGCAAAAAGCACACCAAAATATTGAAAAACATAAAAAAAAACATACAATCTTTCCCTTTGTTTAGAATTAGAAGACAATTCAGGTCCAAGAGCTAAATAAGGTACATTTGTAATAGTTTCAGCAATAAAAAATAAAACATAAAATACACCAAACCAAATAGATAAATTATTAGTACCAGTTTTCATTGAAGGAGGAGAAAATAATAAAATTAAAAAAACTGAATAAAAACCACATCCTGCAATCATAAAAGGTTTTCTTCTTCCAATAGAAGTTTTTAACTCATCTGAATAATGTGCAATAAATGGTTTTAATAAAATTTCTATTCCACGTGCCATAGTAACAAAAAATGACATATAAACTAATGATGCTCCTATTGATTCATAATATATCATTGCATGTATATTTAATAATATAAAACATGACATTTTACCAAATGATGGTAAGGAATAATATATTAAGATACTTAATGGAATTTTATCAAAGTTTTCTTTTTCTGAAGATATTGGAATTAATGCTGTTATGTCTTCATCTTTTAATATATCTTGGTCTTTTAAATTTGAATTTTCAATTTTTGTTGAACTTTCTGTTATTTGAGATAAGTTTTCGTGTTTGTAATTTTTTTCTATTGATTCTTTTGTTAAGTTAGATATAGTTAATTTCTCCTTTTCGTCATTATTTAGAAGTGACATTATATTTAAATTATTGTTATTTTAATTTTTTTATTAAAAATTTAATATTTATTTTTAAAAAATTATATATTATAATATTTGAATTTATTTAATGTAAAAACACAAATTTATATTTATATGTTTGAATTACTATTAAATTTTTGATTTATGATATTATTATGAAAATATATTCTACGTCTATGATGATTTTGATCTGTTATTATTGATGAAGAAACTTGTTCATTTAAATCAATAGTTATATTTTTTCTTATATTAAAATTAATAAAATTTTTAACTTTAATTGGTCTATCTAAACTTTTTTTATAATTAATAGGAGGAAAAAGTATTGATTCAGATGATGCATTTATTTTTCTTTTCTTTTTTTCATTTATTGATATTTTATTTAATTCTGAAAATATATCTGATAAAACATTTTGAGATGGATTTCTTTTATTTCTATTTTTATGATATAATAAAGTAACAAAATCTTTTTTATTTTTATTTATTTCTAATCTCTTTTTAATTACTTTAGATAAATCTTTTTTTTTTTGAAATTTTATTCTTTCTATTGCATTATTAACAAAATTTTCATATTTTGATATTATTGGTTTTGTATAATTTATTGTTAAATTTTGAGATTTAATCTCTGGATGAGATACAATTGTTAAAAACATTTCTTTTTTGTGTCTTGGTGATAAATCTATTGTTGATGGGTTTATTTTTATTTTTTTTTTAAGTTTTAAATTTCTAAATATATTCTGCTTTAATAAATCCAATTTTGATTTATCAAATAAATCTAATTTTATTTTTATATTTTTATGACTTTTATAATTCTCCTTTTTTTCTTGTTTTTTAATATTTTCATTTTCTTCTTTTATATTTTGTTGAAGCATAGTTCTTCCAGATTTTTTTTCCATTTAAAAACCAAAAAATTATTAATAAAATTAAAATATTTTTTTAAATTCAAATCATAAAAATAAAATATAATTACAATACTAATATATTTGCTTATATAAAGATAAAGAAAAAATAATTTAAAACCTAAAATATTTATCAAAAATATTAATAAGGAAATTTATGTTTTTATCTATTTTTTAATACTTTAAATCAAAAAATATATAAAGATATAAAATATAAAATAATAAAATCTAATCAATCATAAATTATTTTACTAACATTAAACAAAATTACAATATTGATAAGATTTATTAACTATTATAATAAAAAATTATTTTTATATTTTTTGATAAAAATAATTATTATAATTTTGAGAAAATCTTAAGATATATATTTATGAACTTTTCTTATAATATATAAAATAAAAAAATTTTTTACTAGTTTATTAATGTTATAGGACTTTCATTCAATATAAAAATAATATTTTTAATCTATTTCAATTATTTAAATTAAATTTAATAATTTATTATAATAGTTAACAAAATTTTAATTTGTTCTTTTATTTATATTATAATTATGAGAAATTACATTTTATAAATAAAAATTTTCAATATAATTAATTTTTTATTTAAGTAGATATATAAAAAAATTTTCATCAAAAAAAAATTTAATTATAATAAATAAATATTCAATTATTTACGTTTTGTTTTAAAAGTTTTTATGCTGTAAAAAACTATTTTTATATATCAATTGAAAAAAATTTTATTTAATAAAATTAATTTGTTTATTACTTTTTAATTAAATGCTTGAATCAGGAAAAGGAATGGAACTCAATTTTAAAAATGAAGAAAAGCCATCATATTTTGAAATAATATTTAAAAGATTAAAACAATTTATTTTCGAAGTTCAATTTTTAGTATTAAAATATCAATCAACTTCTTCAATATGGATTGAAATTTTTGTAAATGTAATCCAACTTTTTCAATATTTATCTTTTTCATTTCATCCAATAGTAAAATTATAATTAATAACTTTAGTTTAAAGATATTCAACAACCAGAAAAATTATTTCGAGTAATAAAACCATTTTTCTCTTTTTTCTCAGTTACTGAATTTATAATTGACAATAAGAGAATGTATTTTATTTTAATATATCTATCATTATTTATGACAATTTTAAATATTATAATTAAAACCTATATTATATTTAACTCAATAAAAAATCCAAATAGTGTAAAAATAGCTGTTCAAATTTATTCTACTATAATGCATTTTTTATCGAATGCTTTATTTTTACCAATAGTAAGTAAGGAAAAATAATAATTTTTTTTAATAGAATTATTAGTTTCAATTTATAAATGCATAAATGGATTTAATCCATATATAACTGATTTTAAATGTTGGACAACAATACATTATGTTCATATTATATTTGTATCAATTTTTATTTGGGTTTTTTTAGTAGATGTTTATTTTTATATTTCTACTTCTTTTGATACAACTTATAATACACATAATGTTTTATCAAAAAGAACTTCAAAAACAGATAAATTTTCATATTGGGAAAAAATATTATTAATCATTATTTTTACATTTTTAGATGGAATGACTGAATGGGCTTTTATATGTATTATTTCTTCGGTGTCTTTAATTTCATTTTATATTTATGTTAAAGAATTACCAGATTATAATCATTTATTAGTATTTTTTAAAGTATTAGGAAAAGTCATTTTTTTATGGAGTGGAATATGTTTAATAATAATTAAAATCATTCAAAGTATTAATGATTTTGATAGTGGAATAATATTATTTTTAATAGGAATTCCTATAATTTTTGGAATTGCCCACAAATGGAAAAAAGGAAAAATTTCTAAATTATTAGTTCATCATTCAAAATTTACAAAACCTTTTGAATTTTTAAATAGAGTTTTTATTATTAATGAATTAATAGATAATTTTGATAGAAGATATGCTCAATTTACTTTAAGAGGTTATGTTAATAAAATGGAAGAATTTTGTACTTTAGATACTTGCCCTTTAAAAAAATATCTTCTTTGTATGAATAATAAAGAAGAAGCAATTGGTTATTTATTAATGTATATTGAAACTGTTTTTCAAATGGGAATTTCTAAAAATCCAAATGATATATCTTTAAGAATTTCTTATATTCATTTTTTAATTGCTAAATTAAATAAAATTCACAAAGCTTATCTTGAATTAAATTATTGTGAAAATTTAGATAGAAATATTGAAGAAGAATTTATTATTTTCAGACATAAAAAGCAATTTGGTGAAAATGGTGATTTTAATTTTAGTGAAGAATTAGATGAGAGTGGATTTAATATATTATTTCACAATAATTTTACAAAATTTAAAAATTTAATAATAAAAGTGTCTTTCTTATATATAGATTTCTGGAGTTTATTATATGAAAATCAAATGGAAGAACAACAAAATATGACAGTATTAAATGAATATGGAAATCAAATAAATTTAGGAGTAGAAGAAATACATAAATTATTTAATAAATTGCAAAAAATAAAAGAAAATGAACCTGAATTATTAGAATTATATGCAGAATTTTTAAGAGAAATTAGAGCAGATTATGAACAATCAAATGAATTAACACAAATTTTAGAAAAAGTTCAAAAGAGATTAAAACATGATGATATGGATGAATTAAATTGGTTAAATTCATTTAATATTGATATATATGCATTAAATAATAATGATAAAAATTTATATTTAGTATTTGATACAAAATTAAATAATTTTGGAACAATATTAAATATTTCTTTGAGTTTATGTTCAATATTAGGATATCCTAAAGAAGAATTAAAAGGAAAACATATTGATTGTTTAATTCCAGATATTTTTCGAGCATCACATAAATCCCTTTTATTAAAATTAATAGAAGAATATAAAAAAGGTCATCGTGCAAAAAAAAAAATAGATTTTACAAACACAGATTCTTTTGCAATAAGTAAATCAAAATATTTAGTTCCATTTAATTTCAAAGCTTGTGTAATTTCAAATGATTCAGGATATTATTGGTTACTTAAAGTAAATAAGGAAAATTCATATTTCACAAATTTTAATTCTATTGATTTAAATAATTCAAATTATAATACATTTACAATTATAACAAATAAACAATTTATAATACAATATTTTACTTCTAATTGTGTTAAATTTTTTGGTTTAAAAGCTTCTGAAATTGTAGGAGTATGTGAAATATCTCAATTTATAAAAGAATTCCATGAAGAATTCTTAAAATATGCTATTGAAAATGAAGATCACAGTCCTGAAGAAAAATTAAAAATAAAACAAGAAATAATAAAATTAATTTATAAAAATCAAACTCAAATAACTTGGCTAAAAAGAGATTTTCAAGAATCAAATAATAATGAATTGATAGAAAAAAAAAAAGAAAATAAATTATTATATTTAACAGTATCAGAAGTAATAATAGATAATAATTTAGAAGGTTATATTTTTAAATTTGAAATAACACCTCATCAAACATTTTTTTCTAGTTTAGATAGTCAGTCACATGCATCAAAATCAAAAACATTATCACATGAGAATTCAATAACTAAAAATAATTCAATAATTCATTCAGTTCAAACAATTCAAGTACAAAATAATACTAAAACTGAATTATCTTCAATAAGTAAAAGAAGAAGTGTTGCTAAATATGATAAAAAAAATTTTTTTTTACCTTCAATGCCATCTATTAAAAATAATATTGCCGTTATTGAAAGGAATTTTAAACCTAAAATTTCTAAAGTTGGAGGATTTAAATTTAATCCTAATATTTTATCATATCAAATAAATGCAAATGAAAAGAGTACAGATAGGAGAAAATTTTTAAAAGAAAAAGCAATGAATAAAGTAAAAGAAATGTATGTTTCTTCTTCTCATAAATCTAATAGTTCAAATGAAGAATTATCTGAATATACTGATAGTTCTTTTGAATCAAGTATTGTTGATTCTTCAGTAATTGAAAAAGATAAAAAACTTAAGAATAGTAAAATTAATAATGTTAAATCATCTGATGAAGATTTTTATCATGTTAATTTTACTAAAATAAGATTAAAAATTTATGATTATAAAACAAAAGGTTTTATTGAAAAAAATTTTGAAAAAAAATCTAAAGTTGAAATAGTAATGAATAATTCAAAAAACGGTGAAGATGATGATGATGAACAATATATTGAAAATTCTGGTTTACAACAAGTTCAATCAAAAGAAGACAATGAAAAAGATATACAACAAAAAAGAGAATTGTTACTTCAACAAATACAAAAATCTTTATTACAAGAAGATACTCAGACAACAATAACAGTATTAAGATTTATAAGTTTAATAATATTTATTGCGATTATTTGTTATGGTATTGGTTTTTTAGTTGCTTTAATTAATAGTTTTTCATTATATAAAGAGAAATATTATTACATAAGATATAGTTTTGCAATTTATAGAGGAGTACTTCATGCAGTCTCTATAATAAGGGAACTTGTTTTAATTTCTATCATTAAACATGATAGTTTTTATACTGATGAAAAAAAAGAAAAATTTAGAAATAAATTAATAGATTCTTTAACTAGTTTATATATAAGAATGAGTGAAAGTGTTGATCAATTAGCTAAAAAATCAGCTCAATTAACTAAAGAAAATTATCAAACTGTTTTTGGGACAATTTTACCTACATATATTATAAATGATGATTATAGTGTTAATATATTTAATTTAACTTATATTTCTACTGTTAGTAAGGCTGTTACTGGAATATATGAAATTACTCAATTAGAAAATGATAAATTTATGCCTTTAAATAAAGATATTTATTTTTTTATTACCAATACTTTAAATGGAATTTTAACTGATACTAGAATTGCAGAAAGAATTTATGCTGAACAATTATATATTATAATAAATAAACAAAAAAGAACTTTATTAATAATTTATATAATCATTTCAATTTTCAATATTATATCATATTTTATATTAAATAAAGGTTTTATGGATGTTGAAGCAAGAAAAAATTCTTATTTAGAAGTTTTTTTTGAAATTAAAGGAAATTTAATAATTTCATCTTTAACAAAATGTGAAACTTTTGTTAAAAGATTACAAAATACAGATGGTGATGATATTATATCAATTCAAGATGATGATGATAATGAAGATGGTGAAAATTCAAATCAAAATCATAAAAATTATTCAAATGAAGGAGATGGGAATAAAGTAACATCAGGAAATGTAATATTAATTCATATTGTACTTATTGGATTTATAATTTTTATTGAAGTTTTTTTTTTAGTTATTATAATATTAATTTATGATTTTTCACAAAATTTAAAATATTATATAGTTTTATATAATCATGAATCTAGATTAGAAATGGATAATTTTTTAATTTATACTTATATAAGAGAATATATTTTTGACGAAAATTCATTTGTAAATGGAACAAATATTTATAAAATTATTGATAAAACTGTTAAACTATATACAATTGATTTACAAAATAATTATTATTATTTAAAAAAGTATCAATATCTATATGGAAAAAATTATAGTAATTTTCGTTATAGTATTTATCAAAATGATATTTGTAATTTTAGTAAAGATTATTTTGATGAATTTTATCCAAATAGAACTGATATAAATTGTTATTCTTTTCTGGATGGAGGAGCAAAATATGGACTTGATATTCTTCATTCAAATTTTTTTGAAGAATTAAGAACAATTAAAGCTAAAAGAGAGTCATATTCAGTGATTTGGAAAAAACATAATTTTAGTTATAATTATACCTTATTTAAAACAGATCAATATGAAAATTTAGAAAAATCAATTAAAAATGAAGCAGAAAGAGTAATATATAATGAGTTTTCACCTATATCAATTTTAATGAGTGAAAAAATGGAAAAATTGACTGTAGTATTTGAATATTATTTAAGTCCTATATATATGCAAGTAATTGATAGTTTAAATGAAGTGATTTTAACTTATATTCACAATAAAAAAATTTTATTAGTAGGAATGTGTATAACATATATATCATTATTTATTTTAATTTATTTATTAATATGGAGAACTTATGTAGAAAGATTAAATACAATAATTTATCAAACAAAAAGAATGTTGGCAATAATTCCAAAAGATATTTTAGCTTCATTAAAATCTATTGGAAAATTATTAGATATTAAAACTCAATCAGCACAAAAAATTTCTTCTGATAAACTAATAAGAGTAATAACAAAAAATTCAAAAAAATTATTAACAACTAAAAATCAAAATAATAATAAAGAAAATAATAATATTAATAATAATAATAATGATAATAATGATAATGATTTAAATTTCATTAGTACTCCCTCCAGTCCTGATATATCTCCAAAGAAACACATTTAATTTCAGAGATAAATAAATTTTTGTTTAATAGATTTTAATTGTAATGATATATATATATTTTTAACAATTATATTATTGATTCTAGAAAAAAAAATTATTTTTTTATATTTTTTTTTAATTTATTTTTAATATTCTTTAAAAATAATAAATTATATTCACATATAATTACATTCATATCCTATTTTATTAGCTTTAATTTTTTTTACCTTTTATAAATACAATTTCAATCAAGAAAATATATTAATTAAAAAATTTAACTATTACATTCTATACCTACATTTTTTCAGACTTATTTCTAATAATTTATATCTAATTTTTATTTATATATTATTTTTTATAATAATTTGATATCATTATGTTTTTTAGCTTCATTAATAATTTTAATTCCAAAATCAAACTTTGAAATTTCATTAAAATGTTGAATTAATTGTTCATTTAATTGTTTTGAAGGATAACCTGCTCCTGATGCATATAAAGCAATAATTACTTGAGATGAAAAAGGATTATTACAATAAAAAATAAATTTTTGTAAAATAAAATAAAGAATTATATTTATTATTGTTATTTGATTGAATGATATTAATAATAAAATAATTTTATATCCTTTTTCATCTAAAATATGCTCATTTGTTTTTTTTAATATCTTATTTATTAATTTTGATTTATTTTTAAATGAAATATTTTCAAATAATTTTGTAAAAATTAATAAATTATATTCACTTTTTATAAATTGATTTATATTAGAACTAATCTTTTTTACAATAATATCAATTAATTTTTCATCATTTTCACATAATGAAATTATTTTTAATATATTTTTATATAAATTTTGTTCAAAAATTCTATTAATAAATTTACTTTTGATATCAAAACTTAATTCTTTAAAATTTTTTTTTGTAAAACTGATAATTGAAGAAAAAATATTAAAAGAATTATTATTTTGATTAATATTTCCATTTTTATTATTTTCTTCATCAATAAAAAAAGAATCTTCTGATAAAAAAGATTCTTCATTTTCTTGATTTCTTATGAATGATCTCTCTCCAAATGATAAAGTTAAATTTTTAATTGGAAGTTCAAAATTTTGTAAAGATACAGAACGCATTTCTGTCATTGATTTAAATTTAACTTGATTTGTTTTCATTTGATTACTTTTTTTCGCTTGATTTTTCCACCAAAATATTATCATTTTATATTATATTAATTTTTATTTATGAATAACATTGAAATTTAAAAAAATTATTTTATTTTATATCTTTTCTAATATATAATAAATTTAATATTTTCAATTTTTTTATGGTTAAAAAAATATTTTAAACTTTTTATTTTCAATATTATAATATTTATATTGAATAATAATATCACAAAATTTGTAAAATATTTATCATTTACATACACAAACAAATTAATTCATTTTTTATTTTTTTTTATCTTTTCCAAATAATAAATAAAAACAATATAAACCATTACTTATTTTTCCAACATTAATTCCTATATATTTAGAACTTTTACTCAAAATATTATTTCTTCTTTGGCACATTGAATTTGTATCATCAACAACTTGAAGAAGAACTGATAATTCAATATTTGAATTCATTATATCATAATGAAAGTTAACTAAATCTATATTTTTTTCATTTAATTCAACTTTAAGTTTTTTTAATGTAGATGTTAAATAATTTTCTTTTATAAATTCATTAAATTGAATATCAAGATAATCATTTATAACATTTTCAGGAAAAGGAAATGTTAATTCATTTTTAAGAATTAAAGGATGAATTGGTTTTTTTTTTGAAAATAATATTTTACATTGTTCAAAAGATAAATTTCCTTTATTTAATTTAATTTTATTATTTTTATCAACTTGAATAAAAGAGTCTTTTTGTTTAGTTGTAATAAAAGGAATAAATTTATCAATTTTTTCACTTACAATTCCAGGATTAGTTCTTATTAAATTTATTTCATTAAACATTTGTTCTCTCATATTTTCTAAATATGATATTTCTTCTGATATAATATTATGATTAGTATTCACTTTATTTGATGCTGAATTTCCATTATTTGAAGAAGTATTTGTATAACTTGAAAATTTTTTATCATTTAATTGAATTTCACAAGGATATCCATTATGTAATAAATAATTTAGATTTCTTTTACTTTTTATTGTACTTTCATCCATTTGATTTTTTTCTAAATTTATATCTAATCTATTTGAACATACTTCACAACCCATTTTTGATAATTTTATTTATTATTTTGGAATCATCTAAAAATTTAAAAATTAAAAATATAATCATTTTTTATATTATTATAAAATTGAAAACTTTAAGCATAATATAAAAAAATTAGTAACTATTCCTAGTAAATCCAATTATATAAATTATGAATTAATAAAAATAATATTACTTTTAAATATTCTTATTCTTTTATATTAAAATATAAATTTTAATTTTATTAAAATATAATATAAAAATAAAAGTTATTATATCTTTAATATTAAATTTATAATTTCCCTTATAATAATATTTATTAATTTATTTATTCCAATAATATTTAAAATAGGAATAAAAAAATAAAAATTAGGAACACAAAATTAATGAATTAGATTATAAACAAAATAAAAGAAAATAAAAAAGACTATGAAGATTTTATTTTGATATTATTAATCAAATTTCATTTATTAATTTAAGATTTAAAAAAATTTTAAAAATAAGTTTTCAATGAAATAAAAAATAATTAATAATTTTAATTTTTATTATTTATATATTAAGTATTGTTTAATATGAATAAATTTCTATATTTTTCAAATTTGGAAAATTATTCTTTAAAATATAATTTTAATTCAATGAAATAATACATTAATAAATTTAAAAATAAATTTTTATTATAACCATATTAAGTATATTATAAATAAAATTTTATTAAATAGTTTGAAACAGAAATATCAATTTGTTTTATTTTTATCTTTTTTCTCATTTATATTAACTATTTTTTATCTAAGGAATTAATAATTAATTTTTTTTTCATATATAAAAAAATATTTATAATATCTTTTATCTGTTTGATTGTTTTTGTCTTTATCATTATCAATTAATTTTAAACTATTTTTTTTATTAATATTTTCATTTTATTTCTAATACTCTTTCAATTAACTTCGTTTAAAAATAATTTGTTTATTATCTTAATTATAATCATTATTAAAAAATATTATTTTTTAATTATAGATTTATTATTATAATCTATAAAAAATAAATTTATTTTATATTGAGAGTCAAAAAAAATTATTTCTAAATCATAAATAGAATTAAATGAATTAATTATTTTTTTGAACTATATTACATAATTAAATATTTTTTTTACAGTTTTTTAATTTTATTTTAATTTAAATTGTATCATTCCTCAATGGATTTTTCAAATAAAAATAAATATATTAATTATTTTTACAACAACCTTTTTTTTTTGAATTAGTATCATTTTTTGTTAATTTAAGATTTTTATGAATATTCCCATTAAGATTACTTTCTTTTAAATGATTAAAATTAGGATCAACAATTTTTTGGGCAAGTTGATTAAATAAATCATTAATTCCATTTTTATTTAAAGCAGAAGTTAAAAAAAAAATAGCATTAATTTCTTTAGCAAATTCTCTAGCTTCATTTTCATTAACTTCTTCTTTATCATATAAATCACTTTTATTACCAACTAAACCATAAACAACATCTTTATCAGAATTTTCTTTGGTTTGAGGAAACCAATAATTCTTTAATTCATCAAAACTTTTTTGATTAGTAATATCATATACAAGAATAATTGCTTTTGAATTTTTGTAAAATACTTTTACTAAAGCTCTATATTTTTCTTGTCCTGCAGTATCCCAAATATCTAAATTATATATTTGAGAATTTATTTCTATTTCTTTTGAAGAGATTTGTGCTGAAAGAGATGATAGTGAGTCTATTTCAAATTTATCTGAAGTAAATCTTTTTATTATACTAGTTTTTCCTACTGCAGATTCCCCTATTAAAACCATTTTAATCCCTTCTACTGATGACATTTTTTTTTTACTATTAAAATTTTTTATTTTTTAACATTTAAATTATTTATTATTTTTTTTATAATGTAATTTTATAATTAATCATTAATCTATTATTTTTAAATAAATATAAAGTAAATATAAATTATACATTATTTACCTTTAACATATATCGAATTCCTTTTGGAGAAAAAATATATGAAATTGTTTTATTTTCATCACTTTCTAATATTTTTGCTTTAAAAGCACCATAATTAACAGTATCATTTTGACCAAATAATCTTTCATTAGTTATTTTAACTAAATTTTCACAATCTTTTAATTCAGAAAAATCAATATATTCTTTTGCAGTTTCTTTTGAAAAATCTCCTAAACCAGGAGTTTTAACACTTACTTTTCCTCTGGCAAATAACATACAATATGATGGAATTAAAAATAAACTTAATAAAAAATCATTTAAATCATTTGATTTAAATAATAATTCATTTTCATTTGAAAATATATTATAAAAAGTTTTAATTTTTACTATATTTTGACCTATACAATATAATAATCCAAACCCAATTGCAAATGCTTTTATAAATATTGTTTTTACATTTGCATTCTCATCACCATTTTTATTATGATTTTGTACTATTTTTTGACAAAGTGATTGATGAATAAATGTAAAAGTATCTTTAAAAATATTTACACTGTCTTCTTGTTCTCCTGCTTTTGAATAAACTTTTGGATGTTTTAATATTTTATTATCTAAAAATGATTGAAATAAATCAATTGGAAATTCACTTTTAAAAAATTCATTATTATAAGAATATTTTGTAGTTGATTTTGCATAATCATCTGGTAAAACTGCGTTTTCTAAAGTAAAATTTACTAATGAATACATATATTCTGTAAATATTATATAACGTAAAAAATTATATGTATGTTCTATTTTATGGAAATCTTTATCTTGAACGCTTGAATATTCTTTTATTTCTATTTCCTTTTCTTTTTCTATTTCTGCTGTTGTTGCTGATAGGGTTTCTTGTGTTTTTTTTGAACAACAAAATCCCATTTTTTATAAATTTTATATTTTTTATTTTTTTATTTTTTTATTTTTCTATTTTTTTTTTTAAATATTATTTTAGGTATTTAATTCTTTTATTGACGTGATACCAATTAATATTTAAAAAAAATTTTTAAATCCTAATCATAGAAAAATATAATTTTATACTATTATTTACATTATTTAGATATATATTCATTTTTTTATTAAGAATCTCATTATTTGTTTAAATAACTCAATTCATATTGATTTTAATTTATATAGAAAAAATTAGCTCAAATTTATTTTTATTATTAATTTTTTTATATTTATTTTTAAAATAGATACAACTCTTAACATACCAAACATGAATTATTTATTTATTTATTATATACAATTATCAATTCTCAAATTTAATTTAGTTTTTTCCCTTCAATCTTACTTTTTGGAACATTATTTTTACCAAGTTTAATTGTATAATTTTTAGGAGAATTAACAATAAAATTAAATTTATAAGCAATTAATTCAATCTGATCAATTAATTCTTCAATTTTAATACTTTGAACAAACTGGACTGTTTTAATAAAACTATTAAAAAATTTTGAATTTAACAATTTTGATGCTTCAATTTCAAAAAAAGAATCTCCAATACTAATAATATTTATAATTCCATCATGATCAAATTGTCTAAAAGCATTATTAAAAGAGTTTATTTTCCACATTCTAATATCATTAGGAAATTTATTTTGATTTTCATCTCTTGCAGAAATTATTTTAATATGATTTAAAAGTTTTAAAATTGAAGGAAAAAATATTTGAGAAGTATATTCAACCCATCCTTTCTCTGCATTGGTAATTATATAAGTTTCCCCTTTTTGAATAGACAATGATAAAATTTCAAAAATTTTTTTTTCTAATTTATATAATAATTCATAATTATTGTTTTTTTTTAGAACTTCTTCAATATCAAAATTATAATTTGATAAAAAAGAAGTACATAATAATGTATCATCCCAATCGAAAATTATTATTGTATTATTTTTTGGTCTTTTTCTTTTTGGATTCCAAATACCTTTTGACATTAATTTGCAAAAGTAATTTAAACGAAGTTGACTTATATCATTATCTAAAAAATTTTTTGAACATGTTGTTTTTCTCATTGAATTTGATGAATAACTCATATTAAGTTCACTTGAAAGTGTTGAATCATCAGGATTTGAAGGATATGAAAATGTTTGATTAATGTTTTTCTCAATTTTTTCTGACGATATTTCATTCATTATATTTGGTTTTTAATATATATTTATTGTTTGAAAAATTAAAAAAATAATCAAAATAATGATTTTTATTATTTTAAATAACTTTTTTTACATTTATGATATCATGTTTATATATTATTATTTTAAAAATATTGAATTTAAATATAAATAAAGAATTAAAAAAAATTTTAATATCCAAATTAAATAAAATAATAATTTAATTATATGAAACAATCTCAAGAAATAAAAAATAGTGTTTCAAAACAAACAAATAATCCCTTTCAAATTAAATTATTATCACTAAATCAAAATTTAGATTACGAACTTTTTTTATCAAATATGGAAACATCTTTAAAAGAAATAATATTAATTGAAAATGATGAAATTGATAATAATTCAGATTCATCATTTGATAATCAACCATTATACATTTATCCTAGTGAACATTCTTCTGATTATGATATATCTGATTTTGAATTATAAAAACATATAATGATAACATAAAAAATTGATTTTAGTATTTAAAAACCAATTTTATCATTATTAATAATCAAATATTGTTATATATTAAAAAATTAAGTTGTATTTGTATAAATTTTAAACAACACCAAGAAAAATATAATAAATAAATATATAAATATATAGATAATAAAAATATATATATTAAAAAATTGATTAAAATAAGTTCAATATTTAATTAATATTAAAATATAAGTAGAAATATTATAGAATAAGATTGTTACTTTTGTAACATTCCTTCATTTAATTTATAAATATAACATTTATCAAAAGCTTTTTTAAAATCATTATTTATTTCACCAAATTCTAATAAAAACTGATTTTTTTCAATCATTTCTTCATAACAATCTTTACTTATACATTTATAAATACAATCATCATCATTTGATCTTGAAACACATAAAGTTGAACCTTGACATTCTTTATATTTTCTATCAAATCTTCCTTGTCCTTTTTGATTTTTTGATAAAATATTTTCAAAAATTATGGATAATATAAAGAAAATATTTTTTAAATTCATTTTTATTTAATTATTTATTTAAAAAAATGATATATGGAATTTTTTTTTTTATTAATTTTTTTATCATTTATAAAATATAATAATTCAACTAATCAAACAATTTTTGAAAATGATTCAGGAATTTTAATTTTGAATGATAATAATATGAAATATGCTATTGAATATTATAATTATCTTTTAGTTTTATTTTATTTTCCTTGGAATAGAAAATATGATTATATAATTCCTGAATTAATAAAAGCAAATTATATAATAGAAGAAAAAGGTCTTCCATATAAAATAGGAAAAGTAGATTTATTAATTAATAAAGTAATGAGAGAAAAAAATAGTTTTATTTTTTATCCAACTTATATTTTTTTTATAAATGGTCAAAAAAGTGTTTATTTAGACCAATTTAAAAATTATACTGAAATATTAAATTATTTTAATAATAAAATAATTGGATTTGCACTTAATAAAATTAATCCAGATGAAATAGAAAAAATAAAAAAAGAAAATAAAATAATTGTATTATCAACATTAAATAATGAAACATATAAAAAAGAAAATTTAATTATTAAAAATATCAGTGAAAACTCTATTTATGAATCATATGTTAAATTTATTTTTTGTCCTTCAGAAAAATGCATTTCTAGATATAAAAAAGGAATTTTTCTCATTACTAAATTTAAAAAAGAAAAAATTATTTCTTATAATTATAAAAATATGACTTATGATTTATTTGATGAATTTTTATGTAATAATACTCATGAACAAGGACAATTAATAACTGCTTTTGATTTTCAAAAAATATTAAAAATAAATAAAACTACATTATTATATTTTAAAAATTCAACAAGGGCAAATTTAACTTATAGAGAAAGATTATTCGAAACTATTGGAAATGAATATAAAGATTTAATGTTTTCTTTTATTGTTGATGCTAAAGGAAATAATTTATATAAAAGATTAAGACAAATTTTTACTATTGATATTATACCAGCTTGTATTTTATTTGCTCCAATAGAAAGAAAAAAATATCAATTAAATACTGATATAAATGAAGAAAATATAAGAAAATTTATTTATATATTTTTTTTAAATGATTATGATTCAATTAGAAGTGAAGAAATTCCAAAAAATCAATTTTATTCATATAAAATTATTGTTGGAAAAAATTTTAAAAATGAAGTAATAATGAAAAATAAAAATATTATTATTTTATTTTATAATTCATCAAAATTAAAATTATTAAATAATGAACTTAAAACATTTAAAAAAATATCTGAACAATTTTTCAATTATACTAATTTTGAATTTGCTGCAATGGATGTTTTACATAATGAAGTAAAATCTATAAATTTTAAATCAATTCCTTCTGTTTATTTATATTTTGCAAAGGACAAAAGTTATCCTTTTCAATATGATGGACAAATTCAATATGATGACTTAGTAAAATGGGTTCAATATTTAATAAAATTAGATAAAGAAAAATGAATTGAAAATAAAATAAGAATTTTTTTATTATAATAAAAAAAATTTAATTAAAATATTATTTTATATATATATATTATTATATTTGAAGGAAAATTTAAATTTGCTCTAATTCATTTTTAACATATTTTAACTTAATTTCATAGTCTATAAATTGTTTAAATATTTTTCTAAATTTAGAAACTTTTTTTTCATCAATTAAATGTTCTTTAATATATTTATCTAATTTATTTTTTATTTCAAAATCAATATCTATTGAATTTTCTGCTTCTTGATAAATTTCTAAAACTTGTTTACAATTAATTTGTTTATCATAAGACCAAAATTCTTTATAAAAAATATTATATTTTTCTTCCCATTTTTGAAGTAATGATTTTAATTGTTTTTTTTTTTCTTCATTTGTATTTTGACTATATTTATTAGGTAAAATAGAAACTTTTTCCTCATCATTACTTATATTACTATCACTATCATCATTATTTATATTTTTCAAATTGTTAAATTCATTTTTTTTTTTTATTGTCTCTTCTTCAATTAGAGAAATTTCATTTACATTATCAAAATTTTTTTCCTTACCTGATTCAATAATAAAACTAATTTCTTCTTCTTCATTTTTATTTGGAAATAAGGGAATTGAATCATATTTAGTATCTTCAGTTGCTATTAAATTATCTCCATTTTTCTTTAATATTTTATTTGTATTTTCTAATCTTTTATTTAATTCTGAAATGAAATCATTTATTAAATTATTTGGATTTATATTTTTTATTTTTAATCCAAAATTATTTTTTTCATTACTTAAATTACTAATATTTAAATCATTACTAATACTTTTATCATTTGATTTATTTAAAAATCTTTTTAAATTTTTTTCTTTACATCTATTGTTTTCTCTATTTTTATATATTTCTTCATTACTTTTATTATTATCAATACTTTTATTAATTTCTTCTTTACTTTTATTATTATCAGAACTTTTATTTATTTGTTTTTTATTTTTTGAATTGTCATTTCTTTTATTTATTTCTTCTTTATTTTTAGAATTATCATTACTTTTATTTATTTCTTCTTTATTTTTAGAATTATCATTACTTTTATTTATTTCTTCTTTATTTTTAGAATTATCATTACTTTTATTTGTTTCTTCTTTACTTCTAGAATTATCATTACTTTTATTTATTCTATCTCTAGTTCTTTTTTTAATAATATTTTTATTAATTTTTGTTTTTTTATTTTTTTCATTACTTTTATTAATATCACTGTCCCTACTTTCATCATTACTTTTGTTATTTCCTTTTTTTTTATTTTTAATTGTTATGTTATTGTTAATATATAAATGTTCTTTTACATTTTTTTGATTTAATTCAATTTGATTATTTATGGATAAATTTGTATTAACATTTTTTTTATTTATTTTAACATATTTTGGTGTTTGAGCATTATTATTTTTTGTAGGTATTATTTTGTTTATAATTAAATCAACTTCTTTATTATGTTTATTTAAATTATTTTTAATATTATTATTAAAATTAGTATTATTATTTATTTTATTTGTTTTTGAACGAGAAGAATGAATTCTGATTTTAGAATTTGGATTGGCAGATTGAGGTGTATTTATTTGATTTATATTATGATTATGATTATTATTATTTGTAACATTTTTATTTTCCTTTTTTTTAATATTATTACTTTGAACAAAAGAATGTTTTTTAATATTATTATTATTATTGTCCTGAATAGTTTCTGGGCTTTTATTTACATATCTTAAATTATTATTAGATGAATATTTTTTTTTTAATACTTCAGAATGTCTCGCTTTATAATTAGTATTTTTATTTTCAATATTTAATTTTTCACTACTTAAATTATTTGATAAATAAAATTTTTCAATTGAAGGATTTTTTTTTCTTTCTTTTTTAATCTCTTTATCATTTTTAAATTGTTTCACTTGGTGATTAATGAAATTTTTAGTATTAAATTCATCAGATTGAGTAATATTTGAATTAAAATTTGAATTATATAAATTAAATTTATAATTATTAGCAATATTATTTTCACTTTTATACATATCATTATTTTTATTTTTAATACTTAAAATTTTAACATTTCCACTTTTCTTTTTTTCAGGTTTAACATAAGTAATTTTTTGAATTTTTTTTGCTTTAAAATTCTTTTCATTTAATTTTTGACTACCATATAAACTTAAAATAATAATTAAATCATCATACAAATTTAACTTTTTAGCTTTTTCAACAAAAGAACCATTTTCAAGAATATCTTTCATAAAAGGTCTATGAATATAATTTTTTTCTAAAAGTAAATCAACCATTTTTTTTAACTCTTTCGAATATTTTAAATGATTAGGAATAGGTTCATAATTTCCATTAGTAATTTTAAAAAATAAAGCAGCTTGATTTTTTGCATTATAAGGTTTTTTAAAAGTAATTAATTCATAAAGTATACAACCCAAAGCCCAAACATCACTTTTTTCATTGTAAGGTTTTTCTTCACAAATTTCAGGACTTAAATAATAAGGAGTACCAATGAAAGTATGAGCATGAATAGTATTTTGTAAAATTTTAGCAACTCCCAAATCACCAATTTTAACATCTAAATCTTTAGTTAAAAAAATATTTAAAGTTTTTAAATCTCTATGAAGTATTTTTCTATAATGAATGTATGCTAATCCTAATGACATTTCTATAAAAAATTTCCATATTTGAATTTCTGGTAATATTGTATTTTTAGTTTTATTTTCATTTATATATGTTGATAAATCTCCATTTTGACAATATTCCATTACTATATTTAATGTATTGTTTTCTTCAAATGAATCATAGTATTTTACTATGTATTTACAATCTAGTTGTTTTAAAATTTTTGCCTCGTTTTTTGCTTCTTCTATATTTTGCTTATTTTCATTTGTGTAAAAAGGAATTTGTTTTATTACAAAAAATGTTTTTTTATCATCTTTTCTTTGGGCTTTAAATACCATTCCATATGAACCTATTCCTATACGATCTTTTAAAATATATTGTGATATTGACATGAAAAAATTTAAGTTTAATAAAAATTTATTTAATTTTAATAATTTAAAAAATTAAAATTGGAAAAAACAAATAGATTAATATTAAATAAAATAAATATTTATTGATTATTATCATTTTTTTAAATTAAGAATATTTATAATAATATTTATAGATTAAAATAATATTATTCTTAAAATAAATTCTCTATTACAAAAACTTTCCATATTTAATTAGAGCATTTTAAATTTATTATATTCTGTTTTTAATTAAGTAAACTTAAAATATTATATTTAATTTGTGATTCAAATTGAAAAAAGTAAAAGTATGTTTTCACAATTAGTTTCCATTTTTCTTTTAATTTATTCTTAATTTTATTTTTTAATTTTATATGAGAAAAAAACTTTTTTAATATATAATTAAAATTTTAATGTTCTTTTTAAACTTATTAATTTTAAGTTTGTTTAAAATAGTATTTCAAAAATTAGATATATCTAATGAATTTCATAGATTAGTAATATTAAAATCAAATCCAGAGGAATTATCCCTTGACAAACAAAACATTCAATTAGTTCTATGTCCTAAATCTTTTAATAGAAAACAAGATGATTTTTTATTAGTTTTTACTGCAACTTTGCCAATAAGAACTTTTTTAAATATTGGTGATTTTTTTACATTTACTTTTATACCAAAATATTTTTGTGCTGAATGTGTAGGAAACAATTTAGTTAGAATTTTAAATGGTGATATTGTTAAAGGATTATTAAATTTTCAGATAGATTATAATGAGTCAATAATATTAGAGAATATTTTTATAGAAATAAAATCAATTGATTTTTTTAAAAAATTTTCTGATATTCAAGAATTATATTATTCTAATTATATACTTTTAAATAATATAACTAATGCAAATAATGGAACTATGACATTATTAAGGACAATACATAACTATGATGATGGTTATTTTCAAATTATAAGATGTAAATTTGAAAGTGAAAAAAATATAAATTTAACTATTGGAAGGAATTTTTCAGTATCAAATACTAAAGAACAACCTATAAAAAGTGACGAGATTTATACTATTTTAGATTTTTCAATTGGTAATATCAACATTCCTTCTATAGAAATGAATATTTGCATATTATTAAGAGAAAATATAGAAAATGAAGATGAATGTTTTAATAATGAATGATTAATTAAAAAATATTTTATAGAAAGTATGATTAATCTTATATATATAAAAATATAAAAAGTTTTTTAAAAAAAAATAAATTAATATTAAAATGATTAATAATGAAATTCTACCTTTAAATTACATGATAATTCATTGTTCAAGTACAGATCCATTATTCCCAATTGAAAATATAAAAAGATCATATAATATAATATCAAATAATAATGAATTTAATGATAAAATAAATATTGGATGGTCAAGTATGCGTTTTTGTAGTTACCCTCAAATAATAATAATTCAATTAACAAAAATATGTGATATAACTCAAATAAATTTTTTAATTAATCATGAAAGAATTCCTACTCAAATAGGAATTTATTCATTTTGTCCTAAAAAATTTATAGATACTACTATTTCAGATAAATATATAATTAATAAACCTTTTAATTTTGTTGGAAATGTTTTTCCTACTAATCATCTAAGTAATAATAGAGAATTAAAAAAAGTGTTTTTAAATGAATTTTATATTTCAAATTGTTTATATCTTAAATTTGTTTTATATACTAATTATCCTGATCCAATAAGAAATAAATATAATCAAGTTGGAATTGTTCAAATTGATATTTTTGGTTATGATAATAATACACCAATTCCTTTAATAAATAGAAAAAATTATTTTAAAGAAGAAGAAACAGATGTAACTGAAATAAAAGGATTATTAAAAGATGATGTTTATGTAGATTTTATTAAAGATAGAATTGAATTTGCAAAAAGATTATATTATAAAGACAAAAATGAATTAATATATAAAGATATAGAGGAATTAAGAGAATTAGGAAGAAAAGTTAGAGGATTACTTGAAGAAAAAAAAATGTACCAAATATTAAAAGATAATTTAAATTTTATAAAATTAAAAAAAGAAATTGATATGATTCAAAATTATGTAGAAGAAAATTATAAAGATTATGGAGGAGAACAAATAATTTATGAAAATAAAAATCCAATTGATGTTACTAAGGAATCATATATAAATTATTTAATGGTTAATTCAAATAATCTTCAGAATAATTATAATAATATTAATAGTAATTATCCTATTAATGATAATACAAAAACTAATGATATTATACAACAAAGTGATTACGATTATAAAAAAACAAAAGAAGTTTTAGAAAGAAGAAAACAAAAACAATTATTAATTCAACAAAGTTTAGAAGAAGCTAGAAATAATATTAAAGCTCAAAATTTAGCTTTACATAATGTAAATGTAAATCTTTAAAAAATAATTTTTTCTTTGAACAAATTACATTTTTATTTTATTAAATATAAAATTGTATATAAAAAAATAATTTATTTATAAATGTTATTTAATAAAAGTTAACTTTCCAAAGGAAACATATTTAAAAAATTTTTTTTCTTTTCTCTATAATAATAAATGGTAAATATTTGATCTTCAGTATAACAAGCAAGTTTTAAAATAACAGTTAATATTTCTTTTATTTTTTGAGTTAATTTAATTTCCATTATTAATCTTTCAAGAGCAGATCTCAAAGGACCAATCACTTCTTCATTTTTTAAAGTTTTTGCTGTTTGTAATTCTTCTTTTAAAGTAGTATTATCTTGTACTAAAATATTAACTTGTTCTCTAGTTTCTTTTAATTCTTCTTTAATTGAATTTAATTGATTTAATAATAAATTTTCATTTTCTTTTAAATCTTTATTTTCTTCTAATATTTCTTGATAATTTATATTTGAATTATTTCCTTGAGAATGTATTCTTTGATTTTGATCTTGATTTAACATTCCTAAATAATCAATTCCTTTATTTGATATTATATTATGAGTTTTATTTTTTTTATCAAATTCATGATCTTCAAATAAAATATCTTCGTTTTTATTTTTAATATTTAAATTTATTTCTTTTTCTTCTTCATCTGAATCTAAAAGTTTATCATCATTTTTATTAATGTTAATCTTTTTTTCATTTACTTTTTTTCCTTTTATTAAATCTGAATAATCATTAATAAAAGAAAAATATGAAGATCTTAATTCTTGATTTTTTTCTTGTTCATTTGAATATAATTGAAGTAATTGTTGATACTTTTCAGCTGAAATCACCATTTGATTTGAATTTAAATTTTCTCCTATTCCATTATTAATTGATAATAAATTATTTATTATTTCTTGATGTTTTTTACATTCTTCTTCTTTTGCTTTTAATTTTTTAACTAAATCCATATTTATTAATTCACTATTTATTTTTTTATTTTCTTTAATTGATTTTTTATTTGATTTATTATCATCTTGTGGATTTTCTAAATCTTCAACAGTAAAAGTTCTTCCATCTTCTTTCTCACTTTTATTATTATTATTTTTTTGATTATTTTCTTCATTTATATTATTATTTATTTTATTAATTGCATCATCTAAAGCATTTTTATATACATTTGCAGTTACTAAATTTGAATGTGCTTCTTTTTCAAATTTTTCTTTTTCTTCTTCTAATTGTCTAATTTGTTCATTTATTTGAATATTATATTCCTTAAATTTATTAACTGCATCTTGAATAACATCAGGATCAAAATTATTATCATTTAATATTTTTTTATTATCTGATATATTAATTGGTATATTATCATTACGAATATTTATTCCAAAAGTATTTTCATCTTCTTCAACCATATTAGGTGCACTTTCTTTTATTGATTCAAATATTGTTGAAACACATTCATTAATCACTCCTTTCAAAAATTTATTTTCTTCTTCTAATTCTTTATTTATTTTTTGATTTTTATTATCATTATTATTATTATTATTTATTTTTATATTAGATAAATTATTCATAATTGATCTTTTTGCTAAATTTACTATTATATCTATATTTTGATTTATTTCTTTATTATAATTATTTAATTTTGTTAATAACTCTGATATATTTTTAAAATCTTTTATTTCATTATTGTTATTATTTAATATGTTTTCTATTTCTTCTTTTTCATCTTCATCCATTATAAAAGCATCATTTTGACTTCTCTTTTGTTTATTTTTAATTAATTCTTTTTGTTTATTATTTAATAATGAATGAATATTTTTTATCATATTCGCAACTAATAAAAGTTCTTTTTTATAATTTTCTTCATTGAAATCATCAAAATCTTTATTTAAATTCTTGCCTAAATTCATTTTTAAAGAAATTATTTGTGAATCTTTTTCCTTAATTTTTTCTTTTTCATCAGATAAACTTTTAGATAATTTTTTTATTTCATTATTTAATTTATTAATTTCATTTTTATAATTATTACATTCATTATTTAATTTTGTAATTTGTTCTTGATTTTTATTATTTCCTTGTTTATCATTTTTTATTTTTAATGAATTAATATTATCATCATCATTATTTAATTTAGATATAATTTCTTCATTTTCATTTTTTAATTTACTATTCTTAGATAATAATTCTTCTTTTTCTTTAATTAATTTTTCATTTAAATCTTTTGTATCTTTTAATTCAGAGTCAATTGACAAAATTTTATTTTCTAAATCTTTATTTTCTTTTTCTATTTTATTCATTTTATCTTTTATATCATTTAATTGTTGTTCTTTATTACTTAATTCATTCATTATTGTTTCATTTTTTAATTCAGTTTCTTCTTTTTGATTTTTTAATTTTCTAAATGCATCATCATGATTTTTATTATTTTGTTCGTCTAATTGAGTTTTATATTTTATATTTAAATTTTTACATTCTTCTAATAATGCTTTTAATCTTTCATTTTCTTTTTTTGTTTCTGAATTATCTGCTTTAGGCATTGATAAAATCTGATCTTTTTTTTGCAATTCATTAGTTAATTTTTTTATTGTTTCTTCATTTTCTTTTAGATTTTTTTTTATCTTTTCATTTTCATTTCTTAAATTTGATATTTTATTTTCAAAATCTTTTAATTTTGCTTGATTAGATATTATTCTTTTATTTTCATTATTATTATGATTATTATTATTATTGTTATTATTATTATTGTTATTATTATTATTAGTATTATTATTTAACTTTCTAATAATATTTTCTAATTCTTTTATTTTATTTTTTAATGATTCATTTTCTTCTTTTATAGCATTAATATTTAATTCCTTTTCATTTTCATTAATTTCTTTTTTTGAACTTGATTTACTTTTAGAATATTCTTTTCCAGAAATTTCACTAGCTTTATCTTTTAAATCATTTTTAAATTTTTCAAATTCTTTTTTCATTTCATTTACATTTGGATTTTTTTTCATAATTGCATTTTGTAAATCTTTCATCTTTTGTAGAAAACTCAAAATATCATTAGCCAATTCAAATGACATATTATTATTATTATTTTCATTAATATCATGTTTAGGTGAAAGGAAATTTCTCAAACTTTTAGATTTAGGAAGAGTACTTTTTAATTTATCAAAAGAAGTTTTTAATGTCATAATATTTTTTTTTAATTCATCATTTTCATTTTTAGTAGTTTCTAATTCAATTTTTAATTCTTTATTAATTTCAGTTAACATTGTAATATTTGAAGTTTCTCTAGTATCATTAAATTGTGAAGTACTAATATTATTAATATTTGAATTTTTATTTTGTTTAATATTTTTTCCTTTATTCCCAAAATGATCATTTGAATGACTTAATTTTGATGAATGATGGATTACATTAGAATAAGTTTGATAATTTGTTTTAGTATTATTATTTATATTTTGATTTAATTTATGTTTTGGAGATACACTTTGATTTTTTGTATATTTAGCAGATTTAGTTAATTTTTGATAATTATTTGTATTTTGGCTTTTATATGGTGAAAATTCAATTTTTGATTGTTCAATTATTTGGTTTAAATCTTCTAATTTTCTATTATGAACTTCTTTTAATTGTTTAAAAATTTCCTTTGCTTGATCATAAAAATTAATATTTGAATTGTCTAAATCTTTAATTTCATTTATCATTTCTTGATTTATTTTATATAAATTATCCATTCCTTGAATTGTTTGATTATTTCTATCTTTTAATATTTTTGATAAATTATGATTAGAAATTGTTCCTAAAATTTTATTTATTTCATTTATATTTGATTTGCATTTTACTAATTCATTTATAAAAAATTGAGTATTTTCTGCTAAAGAGCGTATTATATCTCTAAATGATTTCATATAATTTTTGATTGAACCTGATAAAGAATTTATTAATGTTACAAATTGTTCTTCTCTTTCATATCCTAATTTTTGTATTTTAAATAATTCATTTGCTATATTAAAATCTTCCATTTATTTTAATTTAAAATTTAATTTTATTTTTTCTTGAAATATAATATTATATACTATATTTAATTTTATATGAGAAATAATTCAATAAATGAAAGTATAAAATTTTCAAAAAAGGATAAACAAATGTATTCAAATTTAAGTAAAGTTATGAATAATAAAAATATAATAACTGAATTTTATTCAAATTTATGTAATTCATTAACAATAGGAAATTTAAATAAAACAAATAATATAAGTTTTAATTTTATTCCTATA
This sequence comes from Isotricha prostoma, assembly GCA_023807205.1. Lineage (NCBI taxonomy): Eukaryota > Ciliophora > Litostomatea > Vestibuliferida > Isotrichidae > Isotricha > Isotricha prostoma. Next base: position 18,505 of record JAJMZS010000013.1, on the reverse strand, counting down.
ATTTCAAATATTGAAAATGATTTAAATTTTGAAGAAAATATTCAATATTCACAAATGATTTCAGATATAATTGATTCAAACATAAATGGAAATATTAATAATAAAAATAATAATAATTTAGAAGAAATTTATAATTTATATTTGTCTAATTTAAATGATAAATTAAATAATTCTCATATTTATAAAAAAAAACAAATCAAAAGTGATAGATTTAATTCTAAGATAAGTAATGAATTAAACTCTTTTAATATAGATAATTTTAATGATATTCCTTCAAAATCTGAAAATCCAAATTATGAATATAATATAACTTCAATGTCAACTACTATTAATGGTAGAAATGATAATGATAAAATTATAAATAATAATCCTTCTAAAGGTGTTAAAACAATAAAAATTGGAAATAAAAATAATTTTACATTAAAAGGTTCACGTTCAAATTCATTGAAAAAAGAAATAGATAATCAAAATTTAAATAATAATTTAAATATAGATTCAAGAAATAATGAAAGGATTTATTCAAAAAATATAAAAGAAAATAACTATAATTCAAATATTATGAATCATGAAAAATATTATTCTAATAATATCAATAATAATCATAATATATGCTTAATAAAGAAAGAAAATCATTCATCTTTTAATATTAATGATAATAATATTCAAAATGTCAAAAATAAAGGTAATATTTCTTCACTTAATATCTATAATAATACTAATTTAAATATTATAAATAAAGATAATCATTCTTTAATTAATGATAATGATAATAATTTAAAAAATAAAGTCAATATTTCTTCACTTAATTTTAATGATGATAATTATTTTAATGATAATAATAATATTCAAATTAATGATATTAATAAAAATAAAAATAATAATATTAATAATAATAATATCATAAATGTTAATAATAAAAAAAGTAAAATTAATAAAGAAAATCGTTCTTCATATAATATTAATAATAATAATATAAACATAAGTAAAGAAAATCGTTCTTCATATAATATTAATAATAATAATATAAATATAAATAAAGAAAATCGTACATCATATAATAATAATAATAATAATAATATAAATAAAGAAAATCGTACTTCATATAATAATAATAATAATAATAATATAAATAAAGAAAATCGTACTTCATATAATATTAATAATAATAATATAAATGTAATTAAAAAAGATAATTATTCTACAAATAATAATATTAAAAATATTAAAACAAAAATTACAAATAAAGGAAAAGTAAATATTCCAAAGCAATATCAAAGAAAATGCATATCTCCAAATCCAAATAATAATATGAAAAAAGATAGAAATTCATTTAATATAAAAAATAATATTAATAAAAAAAAAAGTTTTGAAAATAATCCTTTTGAAGTTTTTATAGGTAAAAGAGCTAATTCTCCACAAACTATATTAAATATAAATGATATTGAAAATGAAGATTTAATTAATTATTATGGATTACCAAAAAATTTTAAAAAAATAGAAAAAAATAATAATAATAATTATAATATTAATATTAATAATAATAATACTAATATTAATAATAATAAAATTGAAAATGGTTCATATTTAAAAATATTTAATTTAAAAAAAGAAAATGAAGGAAAAAAATCAATCAATGAAAATAATATAGAAAAGAAGACAATTGATAAAGACAAATCAAATTCCAAAACTAAAGCAAATAATAAGGAATTAATTAAAAATGAATTAAATGACTTTAAAGAAAATAATAATATAAAAGATAATAATGATATTCAAATTAAAAAAAATTATATTAAAAGTGATAGATATAATAATATTGAAATAAATAAAAATAATATTAAAGAAAGTAATAATTTAAATAAAAATAAAAAACTAAAACAAGAAATAAATGAAGGATTTAATCTCGAATCGTTAATATCAGAAAATAATTCAATTAAAAATAAAATGATTGAATCAAAAAATTCAAAAAAAATTAAATCAAAAACAAAAAAAAAGAAGATGAAATTTACTTTAGATTTATCAGACGAAGGAAATATAACTGAAGAAGATATAGATAATGAAAAGATACAATTTAAAACAGAACAGCCAATAGAAAATATAATTAAAAAACCAATAATAAATAGTCTATCATCATTAGAAGATATTCATATTTGTAATAATAATTTTCAAAATAATAATTTTAATCAAGGAACTTTTTATAATAATAATAATATAAATAATAATAAATATGATATAAATACTTATCATAATTATAATAATGATATTGAAGGAAATATGAAAGCTGATATTATGACTTTAAGTAGTCATAATAATTCTTTAAAAAGTCAAAATAGTAATTATTTAATTAATGGAAGTTTTAGTCATTATTTAATGCCTGACAAAAATGAACAAGATATTAATGAATATGATGATATTCAAAATTCTGAAAACTTTTTTTCTAGTTTTAATAATGAACAAAGTAATAATTCTTTTAGTACATCAAAATTTAATAATGAATTAAATAATGAAACAATTATATCTAAGCCTTATAAAAAAAGTTCACATGGAAGTTATAATATAAATAAAATTCATGAAAATAATAAAAATGTTGAAGTAAATCAAAATATTGATAAATTAAATAAATTAAAATCTTTAAAAGTTATGCAAAATAAATCTCAAAATAATAGATTTAGTGAAAATATAAATAAAAATATAAATAATCCATTTGAATCATATATATTAAATGAAATTGATGATGAACAAATAAATAAACAAACTTTTAATTTTAAAAAAAATGAAAATATAAATCAATTAATGAAATCAATAGAAAAGAAAAATTCAGAAGATATTTTTGATAATTTACAATCTGAGGAAAATATTTTTCCATTATCTACATTTCAAAATAATAATAATATTTTTTCAAAAGAAATTAAAAATAATCAATTAAATAATAATCAATTGTTTTCAATAGAGTCTTATAAAATTGATTCTTCTAATATAAATAATAATAATAATTTAAATAATAATAAAGAAAAAAGAAAGAAGTCAAAAAAAGATTTTAAAATAAATTCCCAAATTGACGAAAATGATTTTAGTGATGTTGATTTTTTAGATTAATATAATTTAAATAATACCATAAAATAATCCTGAGAAAAAAAAACATCTTTAAAAAATAACATAGAAAAAAGAGAAAATATAAATCAAAAAAAAATAAAAAATTAAATAAAATATATAAAATTACTTAATCTAAATAAAATGATATAAAAATTAAAAAAAAAAATTAATATATAAACAAACAAAAAAAAACTCAAAAAAAAAATGGACTATAAATATAGTTACAGTGAAATATTATCATTAATAACTCAATGTAAAAAAGAAGGATTAATAACAGATGAAGAGAGAAAAACAATGAAAGAATGTATAATAACAAAAGAGCCAGATTTAAGAGTTGATTTAGAAGAATATGCAAAAGATCATGATTTAAGGAAATTAGTAGAAACATTAAAAGTAATGTCAGGAATAACTGATATGTCTTCTCCTGCAGATTCAGGTTTAATGGATTTAAAAAGAAGACATCAACATAAGAAAAAAAAACAAAAAAAAGTTGAAAAAAAAGAAGAAGAAGAAAATGATATTGTTTTAGATGATTGTGATATTGGTGCTTCTCCTACTCTTAATTTTGATAAGAGAATTCCTAAAGATTTGGATTAAATATTAATTTTGTTTTATGTGTATATTTTTATTTTTAATTTTTATCATATTTTATTAATTCATTGATAATTTTTTTTTCTTTTTGATTTTTTTATTAAAATGCTTTTTTAATTTATTTTTTTATTTTTTTTATAATTCAAAAAATAAAATTAATAAAAAATTAATCAAAGGTGTTTTTTTTGTTATATAAAATGATTATTATTAGATAATATTCTTTTTTTAGATGATTTATTTTTTTTTTAATTAATTGAATTATGTCTAATGATGAAGATACACAACTAAAAAAAGATCAACAATCATATGATAGTATTACATCAAAAGATAATATTTCTAATACAAATGATAATAATATATCTCAAAATATAAAATTAAGTTCTGAAGAAGAAAATAATACAAATTCAATTTTAAAAGATGTAATTTATAATAGATTTATTCAATTTAAAGATTGGATATCTAAAAAAATTTTGCAGTTAAGTCAGAAAATTACAATTGAATCTTCTTATAAAACTTTTTTAATTTTTTTAATTGCTGGAATTATTCTCATTATTATGAGTTTATTTAATTTACCTTTTATATTATTGAAACCAGTTCAATTTTTATTTTTATTTAATTTAGGAAATATTTTAATTTTTATTAGTTTATTATTTTACTATGGAAGTACACAATATTTTCAAACCTTAATTGAAAAAAGAACTATAATGATTTTATATGTATTATCACTTATTTTTGGTACTATATTTTCAATAAAACAAAAATATTTTTTTTCTTTATTTTTTTCAATTGGCCAAATGATTATTGCAACAATGTTTTTCTTAACATTTATTCCTGGAGGACAAAATGGAATTGACTTTATTAAGAGTTTAATTGGCATCCCATTTCATCAAATAATAATTTATATTAAAAATATATTTATTAAAAATTAAAATAAAGAAAAATAAAATATAAAGTATTATTATGTTAATAAAAAAAAGAGATTTAATAAATTAAATATGAAATAAGTTTAAAAAATCAAAAAAAATAATTTACAAATAGATAAATAAATAATTTTTTTTTAAAATAAATAACCTAAAAAAAATAAAAAATAAATTATATAAATATAAATAAAAAAACCAACCATAAAACATCAAAAAAAAAAAATGTCATTAAATGATTTTATCTTTAAAGAAGTTTTAGGAAAAGGTTCATTTGGATCAGTTCACAAAGTTCAAAGAAAATCAGACAAACAAATATATGCATTAAAACAAATAAAAATATCTCAACTAAAAGAAAAAGACAAAAAAAATTCATTAAACGAAATTCGAATTCTAGCATCTTTATCTCATAAAAACATAATAGGTTACAAAGAATCATTTTTTGATGAAAATTCAAAAACATTAAATATAATAATGGAATATGCAGACGATGGTGACATATCAATAAAGATTAAAAACAATATAAAAAAATCATTATTATTTTCAGAAAAGACAATATGGAATTGGATAATTCAATTATTAGAAGGAATAAATTATTTACATGAAAATGGAATAATGCATAGAGATTTAAAATCAGCTAATTTATTCTTATTAAAAAATGGTATTTTAAAAATTGGTGATTTAAATGTATCAATCATATCAAAAAATGGTCTTGCTTATACTCAAACTGGAACTCCTTATTATGCTCCTCCTGAAATATGGAAAGATCATCCTTATAATTTTAAATGTGATATTTGGAGTGCTGGATGTATTATATATGAAATTTGTGCTTTACGTCCTCCTTTTAGAGGTACTAATTTTAAAGAATTATTTAATAATATTATTAAAGGGATTTATAATCCTATTAATAAAATGTATTCTGATGATTTAAGAAATTTATTAAAAATGATGATTGTTGTTAATCCTGATAAAAGATATGATATTAAAATGATTTTAAATAGTGATATTATTAAAAAAAAAATGAAAGAAATGAATTTTTGTGAAGATGATTTATGTGAAAATAATAAAGCTTTGTTAATGGGGACTATTAAAATTCCTAGAAATATGATGGAGATTAATAATAATTTACCTAAAAGATATTTGGAAAAACAAAGAAGAGAAGAAGAAATGATGAAAAATGATGAGTTTGAAACTGCGAAACATACTTTTTATCAAACACTTATGAAAAATATAAAAGAAAATAATGAAAATGAAAATCAAAAAATTATAAATCAGAATAATAATGATAATAAAAATATTAATGATGATATTAATATTGATAATAATATTCAAAATAAAAACAATACTCCTATTAATTATAATCAGAATAATAAAAATTATCCTATTATAAATAATAATAATAATAATTATCATTATAACATTTATAATGATTTAAATAAAAAAGAAGATGATATTTTTATACAATATTATAATAAAATAAAACATAATATAGAAGAGAATAAAAATAAAAAATATAATATTTTACTTGATAATAATATTAAAAATGATATTGAATATAAAAATAATTTTGATAAAAATATTGATAATAATCCAATAAGTCAAATAGAGAAAAATAATGAGAAAATGAAAAATGAAAATAATATATATTTAAATATTAAACAACAGGAAAAAAATTTATATCCTGTAAATAAACTTCCATATAATAATTTATTCAATTATAGACCACAATCAGAGGCATCAAGAATAAATAAAATAAGAAATAATAATTATAATTATTTTCATTATCAAAATAATGATAATAACAATAATGATAATAATAATAATAATAAAGTTTTAGTTAATAGAAATTATATGAATGAATATATTCAAAAAGAAAGAGAATTAAATGAAAAAAAAAGAGAATTAAAAGAAATGAATAAAAATTTAAAATTATTAGAAATAAATACAAAGAAACTTGAAAATAATAATTTATTTAGAAGACCCCCTTCTGCTAATTATAATTATTTTAATAAACAACAAAATTTACCACTTTTTCAATATAAAAAAAATGATAATTATAAAAATAGAAAAATTACATATGGTAAAATAGAATATCAAAAAAAAGGAAATGAAATTCAATATAATAATATTCCAATTCAATTAAAATATTTTAACTATAATAATAATTATAATTATAATAAATATAATTTTAATAATAATAACAATAATAATAATAATCAGAATACTCCTAAATATAATTATAATTATCTTAATAATAATTATAAACCAAAATATTCAATTGAGAATATTAATTTTAATAATAATAATAATAATATTGGAAATAAAAATTCAAGAGCAGGTCCAAGAGTATTTTTATGGAATGAATTAAAATAAAAAATATTATAGTCATTAAACTAAATATAAAAAACTATATAGAAAAATAAAAAATATAAATATTAAATGTATTAAAATAGACTTTTAAAGTTTCAAAAAATAAAAAATAAATAATTAAATTAAATGTAATACCATATTAAATTATTCCACACTAAATAAAAATTAAATATTTTATTAAATTTATTTTAAAACAATTAAATTCTCACTTTGAATAGTAGATAAAAAGTTACTAGAAAATTCCAAAAATTCCATAATCCCTCCATTTAATTTATGTAAATCAATTAAATACTCGTCTTTTTCTTTAGGATCAACAGTATTAAAAATTTGAATTAAAACATTTAAAGCATTAGGATTTTCTTTTTCACTTTCATTTCTTTTTTTTCTACATTTAATTTTATAAGAACTTGAAATAATTTTCCATTCATAACCATTTTTTTCTAAACATTTTAATATTTCATGAGCTAAAAAATAAGGATCTTTTTTACAAATAATTCCAACTCTCCAAAGTTCATCTCCTTTTTTTTTTGTTTGATGTATATCTTGAATATTATCTTGAGTTATATTTTCCATATTTTTTTGTTGAAATTTCTCTTTTAATTTCTGTAATACATCTTCAGTTTTTTTTTCTAATGGAATTCTTTTAAAGAAATTAACATCATCTAATTAAAAAAAAGATTAAATATATAAAAAAAATATTGTTCTTACTTTTTAAATTTGTTGTTCTTTCTTTTGTTAATCTTTCATTTTTTTTAGTTTCTAAAAAATCATAAATAACACAAAATTCTTTTTTTTCTTTATTAATAATAGCTTCTTCAATTTGTTGATCATTTAAACCTTCAAAATTAATTTTTTCCAATTTTTTCATTTCTTGTATAATTTCTTTATCAACATGATTTCTACTTCCATAAATAAATTGATAATTATCAATAAGTTGATATAAACTTAATTTATTATTAAACCATTTATGTTGTTTAATTTCAGGAATAGAAATTCTATTAATAGGATCTTTTTGTAACATTCTAAAAATTAAATCTTTAGCAGGTTCACTTAAAATTTGTGGTATAATATATTTACATTCTCTAATCTTTTGATATAATTTTGGAATTTGTTTTTCATCAAAAGGAAGAGAACCAGTTAATAAAGTATATAATATAACACCACAAGACCAAATATCAATTGAAGCTCCATTATAAAATTTACCATTTATTAATTCTGGTGCTGCATAATTTGGTGATCCACATAATGAATATAAGAAAACTCCATCTCTCATTATGTTACTTAAACCAAAATCTGCTATTTTAACATTATTATTCTCATCTAATAAAATATTTTCTGGTTTTAAATCTCTATGTGATACTTTATGTGTATGTAAATATTCTACTCCAAATATTATTTGTTGAAAAATTCTTCTTGCTTCATTTTCATTTAACTAAATTATTAATATTTAAAAAAAAAATTTTTTTTTTTTGATTTTATTATATTTATATTTTACTTTTCCACGACATATCATATCAAATAATTCTCCTCCTGGTGCGTATTCCATTATTAAAATTATATCTGACGCTGTTTCTATTACTTCATATAATCTTATTATATTTGGATGACGGAAAAATTTACTAAAACGAATCTCTCTTTTGACTTTATCTTCTACATCTTTATTTTTTATCCCTGATTTTTGAAGAATTTTTGCTGCAATTTTTTGATTTATTATTTCTTGAATGCCAACTAAAATTTTTTTTTATTTTAATTAATTTTTATTTTTTACGCTTAACTTTTGCAAAAGAACCTTCTCCTAATGTTCTAAAAAAACGATAATTTCCTACTTTATTTGCTTTCATTTATTTTAAATTATAAAAAAATAAATTTTCTATAATAAATAATTTATAATTGTTTTAAAAATATTTTTTATAATTTTTTAAATATTAATTTTATTTTGATAAATAAACTCTATTTAAATAATTTAAATTTGAATCTGTAAAAATATTAATTTGTTCTTCATTAAATATTTTATAATCAATAGCCAAACATAAATCTTGATTGGCATCTAAAATTATTTTAAAATTATCAAAAGAATTTTGTGTAAAATTATTTTGAATAAAATTTATTTTTTTCAAAGTACCATTTTTAACTCTAAAATGTTTTCCATCAATTTCTTTCATTTCATCTAAATGAGGAACTTCTAATTCAGGTTTTTTAGAAGCTTTCAATTTAATATTTTTATTAATTATATCTTGTCTTTCTTTTGCTAATTTCCCATATTCATCAACTTCTTCTTGTGTCATAGGAAAAATTCCATAATTATCTTTAATTAAGTTTAAACAATCATCATTAAAAAAATTTCTACCTAAATTAATATCTTCTAATTGAGTATTTACAGTAATCATTTCACAAAAATTATTAATACATTCATTTGTTAAATTATTTCTAAATAAATTTAATATTTTAATTGTATTATCTTTATTTTTTAATTCATCAAAAATTCGATTTGCCATTTCATCTCCTATTAAATCACCTCTTAAACATAATGCTTCTAATTTATTTGGTACTCTTGTCATAAAAGATAAAATTAAATCTTGAGTTTTTTTCAAATCATTTAATAAATTTTCATCTTCAATTGATTTTAAATCACCAATTGAATATTCTTTATTATCAATTGTTATTGTATCATTCCATTCATAAATTATTGTATTAATTCCATTTTCTGTTGTAAATAAATTTTCTATTATAAATTCTAAATTTTGTAAATTAAATTTATTTGATGAAAATCTTAATGATGTTACTTTTGATGATGGAAGTAAATAAAATAAAATTTTTATTGTATTTGTATCTACTAATACATTTTGGAAAGTAATAACTGATGGAATGTTTCCTTGTGTTGCTTTTATTGCTGGATGTGCTCCTATTCCTATTTGATCATAAAAATATAATCCATCTTCGTAAAATTTTCCTTTTTTTTTGTAATTTTGAAACATTTCTTCTGTTAAATCGAATTTTTCACATATTTCATAACTCCAAAATTTTTTACTTTTTAACATACTATAAATTTATTTTTTTTTGTTTTAATTTAATTTTAAATAAATTTTTAAAAAAATGAATAAAATATATTATTTTTAAAATATTTTATATTAAAATATATTTTTTATAAATTGATGAATATTTTAATTATTAATTTATATATTATTACATTTTTTAAATATTAAGTCAAATAAAAATAAAAGCTAATTCAATATATTAAATTATCAAATCTAAGAATATCTAAATACAACAATTATTAAATAATGTATTTACACCAAATTCTATAAAATAAACAAATTCCAAAAAAAAATAATAAAAATCTGTTAATATAAGATTTTATTAAAGAAAAACCAAGTTTTTTAATCATTTATATATATATTTTTTAAAAAAACCGATATTTTGATAACAATTTAAATAAAATATATAGTTATTAATTATTATTCTGAAATTTAAAATTCCCTGTCATAGCATAATATTCTTCAACTTGTTTAGGAATTTCTTTCAAAACTTCATCAGCAAGTTCTTCATTATTATTTTTTTGTTTAAATTTTTCATATTCAACAAACTGAACTAAATCCCTTTTACTAACTCTATCATCAAAATCAGTTAAAGGAATTTCATCACCATCTAATATTTTCATATCATCAAAATGTGAATTTCCAATTCCAATAATAATAATACTTAAAGGAAGTAATGAACAATCAACAATTAATTTCAAAGTTTCTTTCATATCATTAATAATACCATCTGTTAATATCATTAAAATTTCATAATAATTAACAGATTTATTTTCAATAATAAATTGAATATTATCCATAACTTTCTTAATAATTGGAGCAAAATGAGTAGGTCCTTTAAAAGTAATTTTCGATAAAGATTCTTTATAAATTTTAATTACTTCTTCTAATGTTTGTATATTTGGATTATCTGTTAAATTTATATTAAAACAATCATTATTTTCTTTTTCGTTTGGTGGAATTCCACCAAAACCATAAACAGGAAATATTTGATCTTTATCATAAAATGCTAAAATTTTACCACATGAATATATTGCTTTTTCATAATCATTTGATTCATTTCCAAATGCATAATGAAGAGATTCTCTATTATTTTGAATACCATTTGATTCAGTATAATCTATTGCTATTGTTAAATTTATATCCATTCCTTCTTTTAAATAATCTAAAAAGCGCTTTTTTTTAACTAGTTTATGTTTAATTATTATTTGACCTAATATTTTTTGATTTTTTGTTGAATTGTTTTTAATTAATATTTGTTTGTTTATATTGTTTAAAGTAAAATATGCTATTGATGATGGATATGTTTCATATATTTTATATATTTCTATTAAAATTTCTTGTTCTTCTGATTTACATAAAATATTTGTGTCTAGTTTTAAATCTCGGTATATATAACTCTTATTAATTGGGATAAATTCTCTACTTTTGAAACATGCACGCCAATTTTTTCCATCATTAAAATTTTTTAAAATAAAAAATTTTTCTTCATTATCAGATTCATTAAATTCTATTTTTATTTCTGAAAATTCTGATATTGTATTTTTTAATTTATTATCTTTTGGTATTTCCTTTAAATCTAAATTTATTTTTCCTATATATTCATTTGAATCTATATTGTATATTTTATCATCTAAATGAAAATTTTTGTTTGACATAAATGAATGTAAGAAAAATTCTTTTGTTGATATTAATTCTTTTTCTTGGTAAATTTGACATTTAATTGATTGTTGTTTTTCAAAAAAAAAATCTAAAACAACAGTACTTCCAAATAAAATTTTTGAACCATTATTTTCTTCTGTTTGGTTTAAATATTGATAATTATTATCTTTTATATTATTATTTAAATAAGTTTTTACATTATAATTTGAAGAAATATCTTGTATATCTACTAAACTTATGTATAATTCAACTTTTTGAGATAAATTATCATCATTTTCATTATTTTTTAATTGATAATCATTTATTTTATTAAATATAAAATCTCCTCTTGGATATTTTAAATTATTGGTGGTTTTATTCAAAGAATTTTTATTAATTGAATTATTAGTTTGAGGAATTAGTTCAGAAATTTTACTAGGATTTGTTTTAAAATTAGTTTCATTCCCTGAAGTTGAATTTAAATTATTAAAGTTTGTTTTTTCATTTGAACTACATATACCCATTTTGTTTTTATTTAATATTTATCTTTATATATAATAATTTATCAAAATCAAATTTAAAAAATTTGAATATAAAGAATTAATTTAATTAAATATTTTAGGTTTTAGAATATACTATGTTTGTTCCAAAAAAAATGAATGTACGAATTATATATTATAATTTATTTATGATTTTTTGAATATTAATTTTTTCCATTATAATTATCTATATAGTTAGAGATAATTGGTTTTAAATTGAAAAAAATAAATATGATTCTTTATTTATATATTAAAAAAAAAGATAAATAAATGATAATAAAAAAAATAATAATAAAAAATAATTGATAATTTAAAAATGTCTGATTTAAAGGTCACAAAATCAAATTCTTCTTTAATAAACAAAAATCAAATTCCAAGTGCAAAATCAAAATCAAGTAATATTACAAGTTATGATGCAAGTAAAGATTATGAAGAGTAAAAATATTATAAATAATAAAAATAGTTTAAAAAAAGATATTGACACAACAATACATGAAAATAAAAGTTAGAATAAAAAAATTATTAATTATTTAATAGATGAAGAACAAATACTTTCAGATTTATCTAATATTGAATTAGAATCTGATCCATTTATGGATGTAATTTGGAAAAAAAAAGAAAATGAAGAAAAATTAAAAGAAACTAATATTAATGAATTAAGAGATGCTCTAAAAATAAAACAAAATAATTTAATATTGCAAAAAAATAATTTGATAAATAAGAAACCTAATTTTTTAAAACAATTATCATTTAATAATAATGCAAATATTACAATTCAAAAAAAACCTAATTTATCAATTACATTACCTGAAGAAAATAATAATGAAAAGCAATTAAATAATAATGGAAATAAATACAACAATAATTTATTGAATCAAAAAATAAATTTCAATAATCCAATTAATTATTTAAATAATAGTAATAATATATATGGAAATTTTAACCCTAAATTTCCTTTACATTTAAGTGGTTCTATTTCAACAAAAGAATCAAGTTTTTCTGAAAGTAACTGGCAGTCAATAAAAAAATATAATAATATAAATGAAATTATGAGTCCAATTAATAGAATTCCTTCTAATTTATTTACTCCAGTTTTTGGTAATATTAATCAAACTCAAAATAATTTCAATTCATGTAAAACATTTCCAAAATCAACTAAAAATTCAAAAAATGTTATAAACAAATTTAAAACAGGTATAGTAAATAATAATTTAATTAAAAATACTAACAATTTAATTTTTCCAAATATTGTTAATCAAAATAATGAAAATCATAAAGATAATTCAAAATATTCAATTAATATCGAAAATATAATAAATGGAAAAGATAAAAGAACTTCAGTTAGAATAATGAATATTCCAATTAAATATACAGTAAATGATTTAATTAAAAAAATAGATTTAACAATGGGATTTGATGAAAAAAATATATATAGAAATTATGATTTATTTTATTTACCAATGAGTAAAAATAATCCAAAAAATTTAGGATATGCATTTATTAATTTTATAAATTCTTTATGTATAATTGATTTTTATAATAAAGTAAGTGGATTAAAATGGAAAAATGAACATAAGGAATGTCAAATTACATATGCAAAATATCAAGGTAAAGAAGAATTAACTAAACATTTATTAGAAACTTCAGGTGATGAAAAAAAAATTTCTTTATTTGAAGTTAATCTTTTAAAAATAAGATTTTTTATTCCTCTACAATATAAAAAAAATATTGAAGAGAGGAATGATATTATTTGTAAAATTGAATATATTTAAAATAATATGATTTTTTTGTAAAATATTAAATGAAGTTATTTATATTTAAATTATCATATTAAACTTAAAATTATATTTTAATTATGAAAAAAAATTTTTAATAATTTAATTTTTTACATTATGGAGAATAATATTAAATTTAAACAAGATATATTAAAAAATTTATCTTCAAAGTCATTTGATTATTTTTCTATATATGAAAAATATAAAAGGGAATTTATAGATAATTGTGATAGTATTTTAATCGAAAATGAAGATATTTTTTTAAAGAAATTTTATAATAAAATGCATTTAATATTTAATGATATTTATGACGAAGACATTTATGATAATAAAGATTTTCAAATAATAAAAAACAAAGCAGAAAGAAATTTTTATAATGATATCTATAAAAAAATGTATAATCCATGTTATAATGCAATTAAAAAATATAATCAAAATAAAAAAAATGTTACTTTTTTATCAACCTTCATGAATCATTGTAATTATAATTCAATACCAATTCATACTTGTAAAGGACAATTTATAATAATAACAGAACAATATAATAAAAATAAAATATTATATGTAATTTGTTCAAATTGTAAAATGTGTTATTATGAAAATTCAATATTAATGTTTTGTGAATATTGTAATGTAGAATTTTATTCTTCAATTATTTCTCAATCAGATAAAATTTTACCACCTGCAACTTGGGAAAAATATCATTGTAATGTATTATTTTGTGAACAAATGAGTTGTATAAAATGTGGTGATAAATTTTTTTTAAAAAATGATAATTTATATTGTAAAAAATGTAAATTTTTAATAAATCCAATGGATATTTTATGGAAATGTATTGTTTGTAAAAAAGAATTTAAATCTTATGCTAAAGTTTTTAATCCTTTAGAATATAAAATTTTAAATTTAGCTGTTAAAAATGCTTTAATTTATAAAAAAATTATTAAACCAAAAGAAATGGAATGTAAATGTTATAAAAAAAGTGAATTATATAAAATTAATTTTTATCATAAAAATGATTGTAATGGTTTTTTATATCATGGAATTTTATCTAATAAAGATATTGTTGTTTGTTCTAAATGTAAAATTATGAGTTTTTTAGATAAATTTTTTTGGTATTGTCCTTGTTGTAAAAAAAAATTTAAATGTTCTAAATTTGATATTTTTGATATTAATAATATAAAAAATAATAATAATTATAATGATTATAAAGATAATAAAGATAATGAAAATAATGAAGAAAATGATAATAATGATATTGAAGAAAATAAAAAAAATTATTCTCTTATAGAAAGTATTGATGATAATAATCATCTTAATTCTTTAAAAAAAAAAATTATTAAAAAGCATAGTAGAAATATTAATAATGCTTTATCTTTTGGAAGTTTAAGTGAATTACATGAAAAACTTTTTAAAAGTATGAGAAATATTACAAGTAATTTTAATTCAAAATTAAATAATGAAAATATATCTAAAATACATTTAAATAATAATGAAGAGAATAAAAAAGATAATATAAAAGAAAATGAAGATAATAATTTTATTAGAAAAGAAAATAATATGAAAAATAATTTAATTAATGAAAATTTAAAATTAAATTTAAAACACATATTAAATCATAATAATGAAAAAAAATCACCTTTAAAAGGAAAATGTAATACTGAAAGAGAGGAAAATCAAAAAATTCAAATTTTTCAAAATAAATATAATTTAACAAATAGAAAAGGAAGTTTAGAAAAATTAGAAACACCATTAAAAATAAAAAAAATAAGGCATGTTAAATTAAATTCATTATCAAAAATAAATTTTTATCCTAAAAATAATGGAATTGTAAATGAAAAAAGTAAAATTAAAGATTTATTACATTTAATATATAATGATAAAGAAAAAGAAAAAGAAAACATTTCATCTCCTTTAAAATCAGAATCTAAATTATTACAAAATAATTTATCAAAAATGAATCATAGTAATTCAAGAAAAATAATTATTCAAAATAAAATTTCTTTAAGATCTCCTTTATCTAATGAAGAATTATTTAAAAAAAAAAATTATTTAAATAATGAAAATACAAAAGAAAATAATCATTCAAGAATAAAATCAGAAGAATTAATTAAACAAGAAAAAATTCATTCAAGATTAAATTCAGAAGAATTAAATAGAAAACAAAATAATTATTTATTAAATGAATTCAATTTTGATGATTTTACAATAATAACTCAAATTGGTCAAGGTACTTTTGGTAAAATTTATTTAGTTCAAGATTTAAATGGTAAATTATATTCAATGAAAAAAATAATTTTATCAGATGAAATTGAAATATCAGATTTAATAAAAGAATATAATCTTTGTAATAACTTAGTTCATCCTAATATTATAAAAATTTTAGGATTATATAAAAAAAAATTAGATAAAACAACTTATGTGATTTATATTTTAATGGAAGTTGGTATTACTGATTGGGAAAAAGAAATAAAAAATAATTCTCTTCAAAAGAAATTTTATAAAGAAGAAGATTTAATATTAATATTAAAACAATTATGTTGTGGATTATCATTTTTACAAAGAAAAAGAATAAGTCATAGAGATATTAAACCACAAAATATTTTAGTTTTTAATAATAAAATATATAAACTTGCAGATTTTGGTGAAGCAAAACAAATTTTATTTTGTAATGATAGAAATACTTTAAAAGGAACTGAATTATATATGAGTCCTCTTTTATATAATGGATTAAGAACAAATCAAATTGATATTAAACATAATTTATTTAAAAGTGATGTTTATTCTCTTGGTTTATGTATTTTATATGCATCTACTTTTAATGTTAATAATTTATATAAAATAAGAAAATATATTAATATGGATATTGTTAGAAATTTTATTTTTGATCTTTTAAAAAATAATTATAGCCAACATTTTATTAATTTATTATGTTTGATGCTTGATATTAATGAAGAAAATAGACCAGATTTTTTAGAAATGGAAAGAATTTTAAAATATTGGAAATAAAAAAATTTTTGAGTTTATATTTTTATTATTAATAATTATTTATGTAAATATGTAATTTTTTGTTTTTTTATTAAATATATTATTTTTTATTTAAAAATAATTTTATTTCAATTGTTCAATTTGTATTCTTAGTATATCATTTATTCCATTATCATTTTTTAAATCCGATACATTTTTAATATATCGAAATCTAATATTTTTTGATTCAGGAACAGATAATTTAGATTGTTGAAAAGAAGTTACTAATTTATCATCAATATAAATATTTTGATATTGATTAAAATTTAAGTTTTTCCTAACAGGAGTTAATTCTATTCTTCTATCCATTAAAAAATAATAACAAATTTTATTTTATATATATTTAATTTTGTATATAAAAATAAATTTTAATGATCTAATAAATTAAGTGGTAAAGAAGAAAATATTTTTTTATTTTTTTTATAAAAATATAATAGAATAATTTGATAAAAAAAAATATAACTTAGTTATAAAAATATTTATTTTAAATTATTTAATCAAATATGATTAATATTAATTTATTCCTTTATATATAATCAAATCTGAAAAAATTATAAACATTGGGTTAAAAGATAATGTATTATTTATTGTATATATTATAACCTATATAATAAAGTTCGTATATAATTTATAATATTTATGATTTAATTATTTATATAATTTAATATTTTTCATTTTGTTTTTATTTTAAATAAAAATTCTTTTATAATATATATCATAATATAAATAAGATGTAATTAAACCTACAAATTGTTCAAAACTTATAAAAAAGTTATTTATTCATTTTTCTTAATTAAAAATTTAAAAATTTTCAAATTAATACTTGATTGAATAATATTAATTCTTTTAAATTAAAATTCTCTGCCCAGTTTCTTTAAATTTACTCCTATTATTTTTACATGAAAATTCTTTGAATATTGTTTTTAATTTTAATAATAAATTTGAAATCTCAATAATATAATTTTTATTAAGATATTTTATTTATTTTTTTTATTGTTTCCATATCTTTCAATTTCCTTTTTTATCAAAAGTTCAAGAACCTGCTTTCTTGTTGGTGATACTTCACCAATTTCACATCTTTGAATTTTTTTAGTTATATTAGAAAATTCAGAAACATAGTAACAAGTATTTCAGTAAAATAGATACAAGAATACCCTTTTGAATTACGATTACCACATTCTATTCTTATTTCTTCATTTTGATATTGAGATTAAATGCTAATTATTAAGATAGTTAAAATTAAAATATAAGTTTGTTCATTTTTTTATAAGATTGAATTTAATTTTATTTATATTATGATTTAATTGTTATTATATTATTTTAAAAAATTAATTTTTTAAATGTAAAATAATTTTTTCTTTAATATTTTTTAATTTATATTTTCTTTTTATATATTTTATTTATTTCTATTTTATTTTTTATTTTAAAACATTATTTTATGATTAATAAAATAATTTTAACAAATTATAAAGATAAAAATGATTTGGGGATTGGGGATTGGGGATTGGGGATTGGGGATTGGG
>JAJMZS010000012.1:0-67720 GCA_023807205.1 Isotricha prostoma | reverse complement strand
AATCCCCAATCCCCAATCCCCAATCCCCATTGAATGGTTTTTATTAAATAAAAAAAATAATAATAATGAAATAAAATAAAGAAAGTTAAATAATTAAAATAATATATATATATTTACATATTTATAATATAAATTAAATTTATTTTTTTTCATTGAAGCCAAAAAAATATTTAATTTATTCAATAAATAAAAGAAAAAAAAAATTACTTAAATGATATCTCATTAAAAAATAATTAAAAAATTATTATGAGAAAGATTGAAATTTTTATACTTTTAATTATAGGAATAAACTCAAGAATTTTTTTGGATAATTCAAAAACCAAACCAAAAAATTTTTTTGATGAAGTAATATTGAATGAATTATTGCATCAAATTCAAAAAGATTTAAAAGTTAATGTAGAAAAGGAAACTCTTAAAAATGCTATAAAATTTATAAAACAAATTAACACTTGTAAAGAAAATAATAATAAAAAAGAATGTGTTCATGGAATTTATAATGAAGTTTTTAATGGAATACAATTATATTCTTTTCATAATGAGAATTTTTATAATGATATTGAAGATTTATTAAATAAGAAAAAATATCAAAAGAAATTATTTTATAAATTTTTTGATATAAAAAAAATTGATGATGAGACAGAAGAAGATACAAAAGTTCTAAATTATTATACTTTAGGAAATTCTTGCCCCATTGGAAAAAATAAAGATATCCTTTGCAAATGTTTAGGATTGTGCTAATAAAGTTAAATAACTACTATTTTATTTCAAAATTTTATGAATTCATAATAAAAAATTTTTAAAATTTCAATAAATCAAAAACAAAATAAAAAAAAAAATTAAATTTAAAAAAAAAAAAAAAAAATGACAACACCAAAATCCTCATCAACATCATTAAAAGTAATGATACGTATTCGTCCTCCTCTTCCTCGTGAACTTCCATCAAACCTTCCATTTCGTCCAATAACATCAGTATCAGAATCATCAACATCTCTTTCTCTAATAGAATATTTAGGAATATCTATATCAGAAAAAGACCGTCAATCAGAATTTTTAACATCACCATCATTATTTCAATATCACACATTTACATTTGATTATATTTTTGATATGTCATCATCTCAATCATTTGTTTATTCAAAAACAGCTCATTCATCAGTAGAAAGTGTACTTGAAGGTTATAATTCAACAATATTTGCTTATGGTCAAACTGGAACAGGTAAAACTCATACAATGGAAGGTTTTACTTATGATCCAAATGATAATGAACGTGGTTTAGTTCCTAGAACAGTTGAAGAAATATTTTCAAATATTGAAAATAATTCTAATAATAATACTAAATTTATTATTCGTATTAGTTATCTTCAATTATATAATGAAAATATTAGTGATTTATTAAAACCAGAAAGACAAAATTTAAATATTAGAGAAGATAAAAAAAAAGGAATTTATGTTGAAAATTTAAGTGAATGGGTTGTTAGAAATTCAAATGATATTTATTCACTTTTAGAACAAGGTGCTTTAAATAGAACAACATCAGCAACAAATATGAATGATGTTTCATCACGTTCACATGCAATTTTTATAATAACAGTAGAGCAATTAATTAAATATGATGAAAAATTATCAATTACAAAAATAGGTAAATTAAATTTAGTTGATTTAGCTGGGTCAGAAAGAATAAAAATAACTGGAGCGAAGGGAAAACAATTAGAAGAAAGTAAAAGAATTAATAAAAGTTTAAGTGCTTTAGGAAATGTAATTAATGCTTTAAGTGAAAATAAGAAAAATTTACATATTCCATATCGTGATTCTAAATTAACAAGATTACTTGAAGATTCATTAGGAGGAAATTGTAAAACTATTATGATTACTATGATTAGTCCTTGTCAAGATTTTTTTTCTGAAAATTTATCTAGTTTACTTTTTGCGAAAAGAGCAAAAAAAATTAAAAATAAACCTATTATTAATCAAGATTTTAATCATAAAAGTTTAATTTGTCAATATGAAATTCAATTAAAATTTTTAAAAGAAGAATTAGAAGAAAAAAATAAATTATTAAATGAAAATTTATTATTAATTGAATTAGAAAAAGCTGAAAATGATAAAAAAGAAGTTTTAAAAAAATTAGAAGAAACTTCATCAAAATATTTAAATGAAAGAGAAGAAAAAAATAAATTAGAAATGAAAATTGCTTTAATGAATTCTCAAATGATTATTGGAGGAGAAAAAAAAAATTTAATTGAAAATTCACCTCATTTTAGAATTGCTTTAGAAGAAAGACAAAATATTTTATTAAAAGAATTTGATAGTAAATTTCAAGAATTTGAAAATGAAAGATTAAAATTAGAAAATGATAAATTTGAAGTTGAAAGATATAAAAATTTATTAATTAAACAAAGAGATATTATGATAACTTTAACTTCAAAATTAAATGAAAGAGATGAAAATATTGTTCAATTACAAGAAGAAAATGAAACTTATGAAAAAATTAATTCTAGACAAGAAGATTTAATTGAAAAAATGGAAAATTATATTTCTAATATTAATAATTTTATTAATGAAAATAATATTTTATTACCTGAAAATTTAAAAAAAGAAAATGAATTTTTTAATAAAAATATTATTAATAAAAATTTTAATAATGATAATAATAATAATAATATTATTAGAAAAAAATATTTACCTTATGAAATGGAAAAAAATCATTTTAATAATAATAAAAATGATTTTGATAATATTCCTTTAATAATGTTAAATGCAGATGAAAAAATAAAAGAATTAAAACAAATTTTAAAAGAACAAGAAAATCAAATTAATATTTTAAAATTAGTTTCTCAAAAATTTATTTCTTCAAGTTGTGAAAATAAAGAAGGAAAAATTGATATTGATTCAATTGTTAAAAGTTTATCAAATGGATTAGAATTACATAATAAAATAAGAGAAATTGAAAATGAAAAAAATTATTTAATTAATGAATTAGAAAAACAAAATGAAATTTTAAATTCAATTAAATCAGAAAATGATCAATTAAATGAACAAAATTCTGAATTAGAAAAAATAAATGATAAAAATGAAAAAGAAATTAATGATTATATTAAAAGTTTAAATAAAGGAAATAATTTATTAAAAGAAATAGCTAAAAATAATCCTTTAATAAAGAATGATATTTATAAAATAATTTCTATTTTAAATTCGAAAAATCTTATACAAAATTATAATAATGAAAATTCAAAAATAATACTTAATAATAATAATGTTAATTCTGGAAGATCTTCTTCTACTGATATTTTTTCAATTAATAATTATAATGAAGATTTTTCTGGAAAGAAAAATAAAAATAATATTTCTTATTTAAATAGTAATAACAATAATAAATATACTGGTTCTTATGCTAAAAATGCAATGATGAATAAAAAAAAAAATAGTATTTCTTATAATAATAATACTGATGATTTTATAAGTAAATTTATAAATATAGGGAAATAAATTTCTATTTCAAATAAATTCTTTTTTTTAATGTTAATTAAAATAATTATATTAATTAAATTTTGAATTTTTTATTATAAGTAATTAAAGTTAATTAATAAGAAATTTAAATACTTTTATAATTGAAATATTATATTTAATGCTTTATTAATCGTGGAAATTTGTTCTTCTAAAATATTTTTAATATCTAAATTTGTTTCATTTTTCAAAATATTCTTTAATAATATTTTCTTTTCCTTTAATCCAGAAATAATAAAGTTAACACTTTCCTTTTTTCCAACTTTAAAATCTAAACAAATATTATTAATTAACTTCTTCAAATTATCCTTATTAACATTTCCTTTAATTCTATATTTATTTTCTTTAATAAAAAATTCAACATCACATTTATAAATATTATCTTTATCAATAAAATCATATCTAACAAATAATTCAATATTATTTAATTTACCATAATGACTATAAATTTGTTCTCCTTTAGTAATATCTTTTACAGAATATAAAATAAAACCTTTTCTAAATTTAGTAAAATTATAATTTGTATTATAAGTATTATTATGATTAATTAAATCTAATAAAGGAACTAAACAATTTATTGCAACTAATTTCCTTGATTCATTTCTTACAAAATTTCTAGAAGAAACAATAAAAAAACTTTTTTTAAAATTTTCTATTAATTTATTATCAATTTTAATTTTAGTTTGAAAATAATCTGTTAATGGTTCTAATGCATTATCAAAACAATATTGTGCTATTCTTATTTCATTATCAATTCCTGTATTTCTATAATATAATATTTGTTTTCCTGAATAATTAAATCCTAAAGTATTTAAATTTACTTTTGGTAAATAATTATAATAAGGAGAAAAAAAACTTTTTTTATTTTCTATATCAATTAACAAAAAATAAACTAAACAATCAAAATCATGTTTATTTGATAAACCATACATTTTTCGACAATGTTTTGATATCATTTTATTTTGAAAAGATAAAATTAAAGACTCTGGAATAAATATTAATTCTTCATATTTTTTTATATTTGTTTTTGCATATAAATATCTATTATTTTTTTCCTTTTCATTTATTGTAATTTTATCTGATATTTTACCTCCATTTGATTTTACCCAATTAATTAAATCAATATATTCTTTTGAAACATTATCAAATGTAAAAATAATATTAATTAATAATAAAAAAACCAATTTTTTCATTTTTTCCAATTAAAAAAAAAAATATATAAAAAACAAAAAAAAAAAAATTTAACAATAAAATTTCATACAAAAACTAAAATAAAAAATAATAATAAATAATAATAAATAAAATAATAAACTAAATAATAAAAAAAAAAATAAAAATTAAAATAAATAAATAAAAAAATAAAAATAAAAAATACCATATTTCAAAATTTACAAATTTTTCAATATTTCATCAATATCTTTTTTAACAGCCAATCCTTCACCAAAAGCAGTAGCACAAGCACAAGCAGTTCCTAATTTAAGAGCATGACCATAATCTTTATCTTTTAAATACCCAGCAATAAATCCAGCAATCATAGAATCTCCAGCACCAACACTATTAACAACATTTCCTTTAGCAACACCAATTCTATGTTTTTTCCCATATTCATCAATTAACAAAGCACCATCTTTTCCCATAGTAATTAAAACATTTTTAGCTCCTTTTTTTTGTAATTCTTTCCCAAATTTTTCTCTTTCTTCATCATTTTTAATTTGACAATTAAAAATTTGTTCTAATTCAAAATCATTTGGTTTAATTAAAAATGGTTTATATTTCAAAGAATTTAATAATAAATCTTTATTAGGTGCATCAACAATAAATAAAATACCTTTATTATTTAATCTTGATAAAATTTTCTCATATGAATCATTAGAAAGTGATTTAGGAATACTACCTGATATAATTAAAATATCATCTTTTTTAATTTTATCTAATTTCTCATATAATTTCTTTTCTTCATCTTCTGAAATTTTTGGTCCAGCACCATTAATTTCAGTTTCTTCAATTCCTTTAATTTTAACATTTATTCTTGTAAAACCTTCTTTTAAAAAAACAAAGTCACTTTTTATTCCAAATGATTTTAATCCTTCATCTATTGCTTTTCCTGTGAAACCTGATAAAAATCCTAAAGCTGTTGTATTCATTTTTAATTGAGATAATACCATTGATACGTTTATACCTTTTCCACCATAAAATATATTTTCATAATTTGAACGGTTTGTTTTACCTATTGAAATTTCTGATGACATATGCATTATATAGTCTATTGCTGGGTTAAATGTTACTGTGTATATTGTTGGAGATTTTGTTTGAGTATTTGATTTTGGTTTTGATTTTTTCATTTTTTTGACTTTTTTTTATTGTTTTATTATTAATGGGGTTTTCATTTGGTTTTTTTTTTTTTTTGGGCTTTTTTATTCTTTTTTTAATTTTTTTTAGTTTTTTTTTACAAATAGTAAATTTGTTTTTTTTAATTTTTTTTTTATATTCTTTATTATTATAATTTTTTCTAATGATATAATATGGTGTTGCATTAATTTTTTATTTTAATAAAAATATATAATTTATATAATTATTTATTATATTATTCATTTAAAATTATATATAATTATAAATTACCCTTTAAGAATAATTATAATATATAATTATTAATAAATAAAATTAATTTTTTATTGTCAATAAAGGAATATAATAATAATAACAAAAATTTATGATGAGGTAATTTAAAATAATTATTAAAAACAAATAATTAACTGAAAAATAGAAATAATAAATTTATTTAAGATGTTAAAGATAAAGTAAAAATATTGAAGATTTATAAATGCAAAATATCTTATATCAATAATATCTGAATTAACTAATAATTGCAGAATTAAATAAAGTAGAAGAAGAAATATAAAAACAAGATCAAGAAAAAACAAAAAAAATAAAATAAATACTTTAACTAAAAACGAAAAAATTTTTAGAAAATACTATTATAAAATTAGAAAAATTAATTAAACGACAAAAAGATGGGGGTGAAAAAATCTAAAAAAAATATAGATGAAAGGATATAAAAAATAAATGAACTTAATGAGTTAGAAAATAATTTAGAAAATTTACAAGCTCAAAAAATAATATTATAAAGACAGTTAACAATTATAAAAGAAAAAGTTAAAAAATTAGAAAAGAAAGGAGAAGAAACAAAGAAAAAAGGAGAAGAGGAAATATATGAGTTAATATAGAAAAAGATAATTTAAAGAATAAATAAAAAAATAAGACAAATCGTAAAAGAAATAAATAAAATAAGAAATAAATAATTAAAAAAAAAGTGAAAAATAAAATCTTACTTCAATATAATTATTTAATGATAAAAATAGAAAAAAATAAATCTTTTGTTTTGGTGAATATATTGATAATAAAATTTAAATATTTTAAAAAAGTATAAAAAACCCCTTTTAATATTATATATATTATTTATAATTTTAGTTATAAAAATAAACCATAAATAAATATATTAATATCAATTTTTTTATTTTTTTTTTACTTTTTATAAATATTTTTTTCAGAAAAAATTCATTAAAATATATAAAAAAATGAATCTCGAAACTAAATTTTCCAAAAGCACAATGTTAGTTTCAGTAAGAATTCGTCCCTTAAATAAAAAAGAACTCCAATATTCTTCTTTAAAAACATTACAAATAGAAAATGATAAAATAAAAATAATATCATCTCAAAAGCAAAAAGAAATAGAATTTGAATTTGATTTTATTTTTTCAGAAGAAATAACCCAAAAAGAAATTTATGAATATACAACAGAAAAATTAATAAATAAAGTAATGGAAGGGTTTAACGCAACTGTATTCGCATTTGGCGCAACTGGTTCTGGAAAGACTTATACTATGGTTGGAAATAATCAAGAAAGTGGTATTATGATAAGGTCAATTAATGATTTATTTTTAAAATTAAATAATGAAAAAAATAAAGATTATTCTGTTCATATTTCTTATATTGAAGTTTATAATGAACAATTAAAAGATTTATTAAATTTTAATAATGAAAATAATAATTTAATTAGTAATAAAATAAATAATAATAATAAATATAATAATATTGAAATAAGAAATGATCCTCAAAAAGGAATAATAATTCAAGGAGCAATAATTAAAAAAGTTAATAATGCAGAAGAAACTTATAAATTATTAAATCAAGGTAATAAAAAAAGAACAGAAAATTCAACATTAAATAATGAAAATTCAAGTAGAAGTCATGCAATACTTCAAATATTTATAAAAAGTGAAAATTCAACAAAAAATACTTTTGGTAAATTTTTCTTAGTCGATTTAGCAGGAAGTGAAAAAATATCAATTTTATCAAAATCAAATAATGAAAGTGGAAAAATAAATAAAAGTTTATTAGCATTAACTAATTGTATAAATAAATTAACTTCAAATAATAAAAATTTTATTCCTTGGAGAGATTCAAAATTAACAAGAATTTTACAAGATTCACTTTCTGGAAATTGTAGAATTGTAATGATTGCTACTGTAAGTCAAAGTTTACTTTGTTTAGAAGAAACTATTTTTACATTAAATTATGCAAATAAAGCAAGAAATGTTAAAGTTAATTTAAAAAAAAATTTTGTTGATGATGATAATATTGGATATGAAAAATATAATCAAATTGTAGAAAAATTAAAAAATGAAATAAATAGTGTTAAAAAAGAAATTTTGGAAAAGGAAAAAATTAATATGAGTGATTATGATATTTTAGTTAGTTATGATAATAATAATAAT
Organism: Isotricha prostoma; assembly: GCA_023807205.1. Taxonomy (NCBI): domain Eukaryota; phylum Ciliophora; class Litostomatea; order Vestibuliferida; family Isotrichidae; genus Isotricha; species Isotricha prostoma. The sequence goes on along the minus strand of JAJMZS010000012.1, from coordinate 59,441 downwards.
AAGGAAAATTTAAAGGAAAATGATATTTATGATTTTGATAAGTTTCAAAAAGATATTATTTCTAATTTTGAAGAAGAAATTAAAATTAAAAAAGCTATTATTGATAAAGAAAAAGAAATTGAAAATTTAAAAAATGAAATTTCGGAAATTGAATTTAAAATTGCAAATGATATAACTTTAAATATTAATTTATTTAAAAAAGAAATTAATAATTTAAATAATGAAATAATAAATAAAAAAAAGAACTTATCAAATAATTATACTCTACAATCAGATTTATTTAATAAAAGAATAAATTATCAAAATAAAATTTCATTATTAATTCAAAAAGATAAAGATTCAATTCAATCAAAAAATTTAATTTCAATATTTAAATATTATACTTCATATTTAGAAAATATAAATTCAGAACATAGAAAATTTATTAATGCATGTGAATTAAAAAGACAAGATCAAAAAATAAAAGTATTAAAAGATCAAATAAACTTAAGAGATGATTATATAATTACTGCAGGTAATGAAATCATAAAAAATAAAGGAACTTTTAAATATAGAAATCCAAAACTTCAAAGTTTAGATGAAATTGACTTAAATCCATATAAATCAAAATTAATTAAAGTATATTCAAATTTAAATAATATAATCAATAATGATGATATAAAAAATAAAAGTAATAAAAATTTATTTCATACTCCTATTATTAATAATAAAATAATAAGAAGAATTCAAAGTCCAAAAGAAGAATTAAAAATAACAAAAAAAAGGCAATTTAATGAAGAAAGTGAATTAAAACCTTTAATTAAAAATCAAAATTCAATTATGAGTCTTTTAGGTAAATTTAAAAGGAAAAAAACATTAAGATTTAGAAATAATAATTTAAGTCCAAATTTAATTTCGAATGGAATAAATACAATAAATAATATTGTTAATGTATATAATAAAAGTAGTTATTTTGTTAATGATGATAAATTTAGAAGATTAATGACTAATAATTATAAAAATTATAAAAAAAGTTTGAGAAAGTATCATGAAAATAATATTTTTAGAGTTAAGACATTTAGTTCTGATTATAAAGATGTTTTTTCTAATAATCAAAGTTTTGATTCTGATTTTAGTCTTACTACAAAATTGGAAAATGATGTACAAAAAAAAGTAAAAACAATCTTAGGAAAAAATATTATTGGAAGATATAAAAGAAGTCCTTATTTACAAATTTTTAATCAATAAAAATTATGGTTTATATATTTAATATATGTTTATGTTTTTTTTTTAATGTGATTAAGATTTTTGATTATAGTATTATAGTTATAATATTAAAAATAAATATTTAGAATATAATTAAAATATATAGATAAATTTTAAATTATTTAATATAATATATAGAAAATAGGAAAATATTATATAAAATTTTTATTAATTATATTTTATATTTACATTTATTTTTGAAATTTAATTTTTTAATATTTATAAAGTTATTGAATTTAGAAAAAGATAATAATGATAAAATATGGAAAACACTATTTTAGAAAATTCTATTATTATTGATAAAATTAAAATTTTAGGGAAATTTTGTTTCTTTCTTAGTTTAAAAAAATTTTAATTTAATAAAAATAATATTTTTTGTTTTTTAAAAATTTAACAAATGTATAATTTATCTAAAATTTTAATTATCTTATATACATACATAAACTACTATAAAAGAAAAATTTAAACTAAATATTTTTTCTTCAAATTAAAAATCTATATAATAATTTTATTAAATAATTCATCATAATAACATATTATAATTAATTTTTTTTATTAACCAAAAAAAGGTAAACAATTATTAATATTTATAAAGCCAAATAATAATTATAAATAATAAAAATTTTAAAAATATTATCTTGTACATTTTTCTAACCTAAATCTATATATTTCATATTATTGTATTAAAATACAAATTTTAATTTACAAAAATATTTCATTATATATCTTCAAATTTAATATTTAACTCATCATTATTAAAAAAAATAAAATTATCTTTTAAATCATAATTTCCTTTTTTATTTTCATTATAATAAAAAGAAGGTTCATAAGTTAAATTAAAATTTGTCAAAGAATCATCTTTTAAATTATTATTATTAATATTATAAGAATTACAAAAAGTAGAACTTAAATAAGTAGAATCAGAATTTTGACATAAAAAATCTTTAAAATTGAAATTTGAATTTATATTATTATTATTAATTTTATTAAATTCGTCATATTTTTTTTTTAAAGAACAATGAAATCTATTTTTAATCATATCACAAGTTCTATTTTCAAAATAAGTTTTTATTTTTGACCATTTACTTCCAAATTTTTCATATAAATTAATCAAAAGAACATCTTCTTCAATAGAAAATTTTTTTTTATTAATATTAGGATTTAATATATTTAAATAACGATCTCTAATTTGTTTTCCATTTCTATTTTTAATAATTTTACTAATTTTCGACCATTTTTTTCCATATTTTGATATTAAATTTAATATCAAGTTATCTTCTTCTTTTTTCCAACTACCTTTTTTCATTCCTGGTTTTATTCTTTTATATCTATTAAAACATTGATATGGTGTTTTATTATCAAAATATTTTGATATTTTATTCCAATTTTTACCATTATTTTTTTCTACTAAATTTAATAGTTTTTTATCATCTTCTTTTGACCATTTTTTTTGATGGATCACTTTTTTTATTATGAAAATCTTTTCTTTTATAAATTTTGACATTTTTTGTTTGATTTGTTTTAAATCAAAAAATAATTTGATTTATTATTATTTATTTTATAAAATATAAATACTATTAAATTATAATTTAAATTAAAAAAGAATTAAGATTGAGGAAGATAATCAAAATTTTCTTCAATTTCATTTGCTCTTAATTTTCTTTTATTTTTAAATAAATAAAACGAAATATAACAAACAAGAAAAATAATAATAACTACTAAAATAAAAATAATAATATAAACAAATGAAAAATTTTTTTTATCGTCATTTTCATATATTGAAATTACTTTTTTATCTTTATCAAAAATCATTTGATATTTTTTTAAAAAAGGACTTCCAAAAATCCAATTATAATTCCTTTTATTTTGATAAAAAACAATTAAAAAATAATATTTATTTTCAAATTTATAAAACAAATCTTTATAACTTAAAGTAAAATTCATATCTAAGTTTTTATTATAAAAAATAATATCATTAAATTTTTTAATATCAACATTTGAATCACAAATAAAGTAATTAAATTGATTCGAATCTTCACTTATAAAATTTTTTTCTAAACAATTACTTATATTAAAGAAATGTTTTTGAAAAATTTCTTTTTCATAATTAGGAGAAATAATTAAACCAATTTCAATTTGAAAAAAACATAAATCAATTAATTTATTTATTTTTTCATTATTAAAATAAACAATTTCTAAATCTAAACCCCAAATTGGTTGTTCAATATAAAATTTACTATAAGAAAATTTATATTTATTAGCATTATAATTTTTATCATATTCTTCAGGTAAATTTCCTAAAATAAATTCTCCTTTTTCTTTAATTAAATCAGTATATTTAAAAGTAAAAGGATATGAATCAATTAATTGCTTATTTTTTAATTGTAAAATAAAATCTGAATTAATTAGATTAGAATGTGAATTTAATATATTTAAACCAATTGTTCCTGCTTCATTAATTATACTTTTTTCATTTATATTAGTTATTGAAATAAAATTAAATTTTTTTATTTTTTGAAAAGAATTTTCATTATTAAAGGATATTGTTTCTGAAGAAAGTTTTCCTTTTATAAAATCTTGATCTGTAAAATTTGTATTTAAATCATCTTTTTCTTTATAATAAGAAGTACTTTTTTCATTATGAAAAAATATATTCTTATATTGATTTGTTTCAGAAGTGATAATATAAAAAGGAAAAGAATTCATTTTAAAAGATATTGGAATTTTTTCTAAATTAGAACCTAATTTAATATATGTAAATATATCATTATTATATAAATTTGACATTAAATTATTTGGTGTTAAATTTGATGTTATGTTTCTTTCAAATTTTAATTTTAATATTTTTATTGAAGTTGTTAATGTTATTATTATTTGAAGATAATATAAAAGAAAATTTTTCATTTTTAATATTTTTTAAGTATAAAGAAATTAAATATAAAAGAATATGTTAAATTTATTAATAATATTTAATTATTATTATTATTATATATTTTTTTACACTTTTTATATATAAATATTTTATATTTTATCATAATAATTAAGTCCAGAATTTTTCCTTTTTTTATTTTCCATTAAACTTTCATTTTCTTTTTGAAAATTATTAAATTTTTCTATTTTTTTTTGTTTTTCCATTTTTTCTTCTAAATTTGCTTGTTGAACTTCTTTTCTCCATTTTTCTTCTGCTTTCATATCTAATTCCATTTGTTTTTTTTTCTCTTCTTCTTTTCTTTTTTTTTTTTCTTCTATTTCTTTCAACCATTCATCTCTCATTTTTTTTTTCTGTTCAATAATTTTATTTTTATCAAAATTATCTTGAGGAATAATTTTAACATCATTATTTATATTTTGATTATTATTATCATTTAAATAATTTAAATTTGGATTATAATTATTATAATTTATATTTATATTATTTGGATTTATATTTGAAATAAGATTTGGATTTTCTGAATAGTGAAAATTATTATTATCATTCATTTTTGTATTATTATTATTTTGATTATTTAAATCTAAATTATTATTTAGAAATGATTTATAATTAGGAATGTTGTTAAAGTATGTTTTATAATTATTATCATTTGTAATATTATTATTTATGTTTTGAGAATAATTATTGTAATCAGAATTATTTCTTAAAGAATAGACACTATTATCTTCATTTGGATTTGTATTATTTTGATAATATGTATTATATTTTTTATAATTTAAATAATTAAAAAAACTATTAGTTGGTAAATTATTATTATTATTACTCATATAAAAATTATTCAAAAAAGAATTTTGTCTTAAATTATTATTCATATTATAATTCATTAAATTATTATTATAATTATAATTCATATATTGTAAATTATAAGGATTATTATTCATTTGATTTTGATAATTCTGCATTTGTTTATTCATTTGATTTTGAAAACTTTGATAATCATTATTATAATTAAAATTTAATTGATTCAAATTATTATTTTGATAATTATTATTATTATAAATGTTATTATTATTGTTATAATTTTGATAATTATTATTATTATAATTATTAAAATTATAATTATTATAATAATTTTGTTTATTTATTAAATCTTCATAATTTTGATTAAGCATTGAAACTCTTGTTGTTTGAACTGTTCCATCTTTATTTCTTAAGGGCGCACCTCCACCTATATCATTAAATTTATCAAAGAAATTATTTGTAAATATTTCTCTTTCTTTTAATTTTTGTTGATATAATTCCCTTTTTGTTGGTTTTTTATTTTTTGAAGTATCATAATTATTTAAATAACTGAAATTAGACATAATTTAGTTTTATTTTTTATTTTATTATTATTTATTATTTTATTTTATTTAAATTATTATTTTTCAACAAATATAGTGTAAAATAGTTTGAATAATATTTAATTTATAATGATAAAAATAAAGAACCTAAATATATTCAAATAAAAAGAAACCATGGAAGTAATTCTTAATTTTTTTGGTGAAAAAATTAATTTTTCATTACCAGAAAATTATTCATTATTTACTCAACAAATAAGTATATTATTAAATATAAGATATAAAGAACTCATCAATAAATTTAATATAAATTATTATAATGATAACAAAGAATTGATTCATATTATGGATGATAATAAATATAAGATATTCTATAAGTATGCTTTAAAAATGAAAAAACCAATTGATTTAATTATTGATTTGAATGAAGAGAATAAAAAAGATAAATTAAATTTTGATTTTGTAGAATATATTTTACAAAATCTCCCTTATTCTAAATCAATTTATCCAGAACCAAATAATAATTAATTAATTGTCTTTTAAACAAAAAATTAGTAAATTGTAATAAAACATACTTCTATTAAATGATTTATATTACTTTATGAAATATAATAAAAAAAGATAAAAAAAAAATTTTAATTATTTTTTATTAAGTGTTATTAATTTTACAAATTAAAATTTCTTTATAAAAAAATTTATTTATTTTTTTTAAAATATTAAATTTAAAAATTTAAAATTTTAAAAATAAAATGAAATCTAATATATTTGCATTTGATCAAATGCAATTTTTTTCTTTTGCACAAAAAATATCAAAAAGTAATCTAATAAATAAGTCAATATTACCTCAAAAAAATTCTACAATTCAAAATTCAAAGAATTCAAATTTATTATATTCAGAAATATTACCAAATAAAGAAAGAAGTAAATCCGTTAATGCAATAATGTCATCAATATTAAAACAAGGGAAAGTAAATTATCATAAAGAAATTAAAACAATTAATAAACAAAATGAAAATTTAGAGTTAAATAATTATATAATTGATAATAATAATATTAAGATTAATAATAATAATAAAGATTTTAATAATAATGAAGGTAATTTTAGTATTAATAATGATATTATTAATGAAAATAATCTTAGTATTAATGATAATAGAAATAATTTATCTTTTTATGATTTAAATTATTCAAATGAACAAAATTATTATAATGATTATCAGAATAATAGAAATAAATCATTAACTCAAAGACAAGGGTATCATTCATATAATAATAATATAAATAAAAAAGATATTCATTCTATTAAAAATTTCTTATTCTTAACAAGAAATTTAGGAGGAAAAAAAAAAATAAAAAAAAAAATTTTAAATACAGAAGAACATTTTGATAATAAAACAAATCCATCAATTAATTCATTTACAAATAATACAATAAATGATAATAATTTAAATTATATAAATAAAAATAATAATACAGATAATAATTTTACTGATAATATATGTGCTAATATAAATGAAAATAATATTAACGGAAATATTGTTTTAGATATTAATGAAATTAATAATAATGATTTAAATTCAAGATCAATTCCACATTTTACAAATGTAAATAATCATTCTTATTATTCATTTAAATCAACTAAAGTAAATAATAATATTTTTAGAAGAAATAGTCAAATTAAAGAATTCAATTCAGTAAATTCTTTAAACAATTCAAAAATGAATAATTTTAATAAAAGTAAAAATTATGTTCCTAAAATTAAATTTATAGATAATTTATTTGAAATTCCAAAAAATCAATCTTTTAAAAATTTAAATTTAAATTTAAATAATATTCATAATAATTTACCTTATAAAATCGATAATTTTGAAGATATTGAAAATATAAATCCAAATACAAATATAAATTCAAATTATAATATATTAACATCAAAAAACACACCTTCTTCAATATTAGAAAAAAAGAATAATAATACTTATAATAATACATATAATAATAGAATCTCAACAAATAATAAAACAAATCCTAATATATTTCCTAAAAATTATATTACAAATAATAATTTATTAAACCAAAAAAAAGAGAGTATAATAATAGAATTAGAAGATTTAATTGTGTTAGAAGAAAAATTATATTATATAAAAAAATCTTTTAATGAAAAAAAATCACATCACAAAATATGTATTGAATGGTGGAATTTTTATATTTATACTTCATTTGGTGGTAATTTTGAATTATTTTTTAAAAATGATGAAAATAAAACCAATTTTCAAATTGCACATGAAACTTCAATTTTAGAATTAATTTCAATAATAATAACTTATGAAATATTAAAAGATTCTGAATTAAATCAATCAATTTCATTTTTATTAATTGATTTACTAAATGAAGTTCATCAAAATTTTTTAATCATATGTGATTATATTTTATCTATTATAAAAGATAAAATATCAAAAAAAAATATTTGGGTTAATAAATTACAAAATATAATTGCTTTAAAGTTAAATAATTCAATTAATTCAAATGAACATATTTTATTATTAACAAAAGGAAATTGTACAATAAATTCAATAATAAAAAATATATTAAAAAAAGAAAAAAATGAAAATTTAACTTTTATAAAAGAACAATATTATAGAAAAATAAAGGAAACTACAATCCAAAAATTAAATGATTACTTCAAAAATAAAATAAAAGAAGACTATTTAAAAAAAGGAGAAAATTTTTCTTTTATAATTCCAGAAAATAATCCAAATTCAATAATCAAAATTCCATATTTAGAAAATAAAATAAAAAATAACAAAATATTTACTTTAGTATTAGATTTAGATGATACATTAATAAATTTTAAATATGACAGTTTAGGAAGAGGAATATTAAAATTAAGACCAAATTTACATAATTTTTTAGATGAAATGTGTAAAATATTTGAAATAATAATATTTACTGCAGCAACAAAAGATTATGCAGATCCTATTTTAGATATAATAGAAAACAAAAAAAAATATTTTGATATGAGATTATATAGACAACATACAATTTTAATGAATAATGTTTTAGTAAAAGATTTAAGTAAATTAGGAAGAGATTTATCAAAAACTATTATTATTGATAATATGCCACAGAATTTTAAATTACAAAAAGAAAATGGGATTTTTATTCAAAGCTATGATGGAGAAAATAAGAATGATTCTAAATTAGTTTGTTTATGTAATATTTTAAAATATGTTACTAGAAATTTTAACTGTGATGTTAGAGAAGAATTAAGAAAAGTTAAAAAAGAAATTTTTAGTCAAATTACTACTGATCTTAAATTTGAAGATGATTAAATTTTTTTTCAAAAATATTATTTTTTTTATTAATTTTATTATATATTCTTTAGTTGATTAATTTTATTATATAATGTTAGAATTTTATTAAGTTAAATTTAAAAAGGATTTTCCTTTTTTTATTTTTAAAATTAATTTTTATAATTAAAATAATGAATAATAAATATAAACAATAATGTAAAACATATAATAAAATAAATAAAATATAAAAAAAATGTTATTCAAATTAGAAGAAGTATTTAAATCAAAAACAAATGCAACTGAAAATATAATAAAAGATCAACAACAATTTGAAGATTTTAAAGAAAAATTAATAGAACGTAAAATTATAATAGAACAAGATAAAAAATTATTTGATAAACATATAAAAAATTTTCCAATCACATTTGAAAATTTAATAAATTATATAAAAGAAATATACAAATTAGATATAGAAAATTTAATAGAACATAAAATAGAAAACCATAATGATATATTAAATAATATAAATAGATTTTTACTCTTTCTTCGTTCATCAAATAATGAAATAACAAATAATGATGTAGTTCAAATATTATCATCTCTAATTAAAAATAACGATAATTTAGATAAAACTATATTAAATTTTAATAAATCACATTTTATTATAACCAACATACATGATGATATACAAAAATTTTTATGGGAAAAAATATATCAAACAAAGGAAAATAAAACAGAAGAATTTTATAAGGAATTAGATATTACTTTTAATGATCCTGAAGAATATCAATTTAAATATCAAGAACAAATTTTATATGAATATGAATTAATAAGAGTCAGAAAATTTCATATTAAAGGAAATTTTAATATGCCAGAAAATATTGAATTAAAAAAAAAACAATTAAAAGAAATTTCTTGTGAAGAAGTAATTTGTTCAGAAAGAAATATTTCAATTTTATGTTATAAAATACCAAATTCTTATTATGATAAAGAAGTATTAGAAAACTTTTTTTTTAAATGTGAAGCAGGAAGAGAATTAATTTTATCTAAATATTTTCAAAAATTTTTAGGTTTTGATGATATTTCAAATGATGAATTTCAATATTATTTCTTTGAATTTATAGAAGAAAGAACAAAATTAACTGATTTTTTTAAAAATATTGAAACTGAAATAACAGAAACTAGTTTTTTTTTTAAATATATTGCAAAAGAAATATTATGTTTATTTAGAGATTTATTAAATAAATGTACTCAAAGTTTTAAATTTCCAATTACATGTGATAATTTATATTATGATAAAACGAAATATAGATTATATATTCAAGGTATAAAATTTGGACCAAAAAGAAAAAGTATTATGGAAAGTCATGATATAATTGAAGCAAAATTACTTTATTTTTATGGTATGATTTTATTAAATTTATTATCTTTAAAAAAAAAAGAATTAAAAGATTTAATTGATTTTTTAAATAATATTTCTATTGATTTAGAAGAATTTTCTAAAATGCAATTAATATTTGATAAAATTAATTATATTGAAGAACAATTATCTAAACATCTTGAAAGTGATATTGTTATTTGTATTATTTTAGAATGTTTAATTAGTCCTTATAAAGCAAAAGTTATATTTGATGCATTTTATGAAAAGAAAAATTTTTATAAAGAAGCAATTAGAAGTAGAAAATTAAAAGAAGAAAATAGGAATAAAATTAATAATGAACAAAATAATCCTCAAAAAAAAAAAAGTGATATTGATAATTTAGAAAATGAAAATAATAGAGATAAAATTACTGTAATGAGTCATTATTATAATGATAATGAAAATGTTGAAGTTGCTAATGAAAATGCAGTTACAAAATCTCTTTCTATTAATATGTTATTAGTTCATCCTTTTTATTCGAATACTAAATTAGATGAAGAATTTTTAAGATATTTGTTTAGTCAAATTGAAAAAAATGGTCAAATTACTTAAAAAATAATTTTTAAATAAGTTTTTTTATTTAAATTTTTTTAAAAAAATAAATTCTAATGTAATTTGAAAAAAAAATGTTTTTATTTAAAAAAAATAAATTTATCACTATAATTAATATAATAATAATGATTATTAATATACATTAATAAAAATATTACTTTTAAATGTAATTTTTATTAAATACAATAAAGTAAAAATTAAGGATTAATTGAATTAATTAATTCAAATTTATTTTCTAATTCTTTTCCACTATGTAAAATATTAACATAAAAAAAATGAAGTTCTTCAGGAGAATCAATATTTAAATTAAAAAGAATATTATTCAGATTTTCACTTTTATTTTTATTATAAATATTTCCTTCATTTAAACTTGAATTTCTAGAATTAAAAATTTTTTTTTTAATAGTACTTTGATTAGTAGTAATAAAATTTTGTGAAATTTCACTTTGATGACTTTGAGTTTGAATATGATTTTTAATAATGTTATTTTTTATCATTTTATTATCAACTTGATCTTTTTCATTATCTCTTTTAAAAATTTGCTGAACATAATTATTATATTTATTATTAGAAGTTGATTTTTGACTTAAAGGAAAATTAAGACTATTATTATTACTATTTTCATTTGAAAAATTCCTTTCTTCTGTTATTTTTTTATTGCATTTTTTTTTTATTTCTTCTGAATTTAAATTTTGAGTTTGATTTAAAAAAGAATTATTATTTAAATTTTTATTATCATTATTTGTATTAAAAATATTAGTTAAACTATTATTTGTAGTAGTTAAATTTGATTTTTTTAAATTTCTAATATCAATGTTTGATTTTTGATTTCTTTTATTTATATTAATATTTTTGTTTTTATTATTTTTGCCAATAAAAGAATAATTAGTAATTAAATTCTTATTTTTATTTAATTTTTCAGCAAAATTTGCAAATTTTGTTAACATTGCAGAAGGAGAAGGAGAATTTTTTTTTATTTTAATAAATTGATTTTGATTTGTAATATTTTTTTTTATTATTTGATTATTATTATTTTTATTTTCTTTTTGTTTATTTGATATTATATTAGGTCTATTTGAAGAAAAACTTCTATATAAATCAGTTATAAACTGATTTTCTTTATTTAAATTATAATTTATTTTAGGAGAATTAATTTCTGAATTTTGAACTTGAGTATTTTTATTTGTATTTGAATTTGTTATTATTCTTTGGGTCTCTGCAATTAAATTTGAAATATTTAATTTTGTACGCGTTATTGGTGACATGAAAGATATATTTTTTATTTTAAAATTTTTTTTATTATCTGAGACATATGACATTATATTTTTTAAATAGTTTTATATTTTTTTTTTTAATAGATTAATAATAGTTTGATTTTTTTTTTGAAAAAAAATATATTTTATTACTTTTATTATTACTTTTATTTTGATATTGATTATATTATATAATTTTGAATAATAATATATATTTAAAAATTACTCTAAAAGGTATAAAAAATTAATTAAAAAAATAAAAATAATATCTTTTCAAACAAAACCTAATTTTTTTAAAAATATAATATTTATGATTAATTTAAAATTAATAAAATTAAAAAACAATAATTCATAAAAATGTATTACTCTTTTCCAATTATACAAACGACTGAAGAAATTCAATTAAAAAGTATCGGAAAAGAAGTAACATCTGAAAATTTATTAGAAATATATAATCAAATAAAAATATTAGAAACAGATAAACAAACTGCAAAAAGATATAAAAAACAAATATGTGAATTAATTTCACTTTCATTAAATTTTTTATTAAAAAGTGAAAATTATCCTAATGTTTTTGATACCTTTTGTTCTTTAAATTTTATGAATGAATATATTAATTTGTCAGATTTAAATATTTATTCTATTAATTTAGAAATAATAAAATCATTCTCTTTTCTTTTAATAAATTTACAAAATCAAACAAAAATATATTATATTTTAAGTGGAAATTTACTTAATCAAATAATATTAAAAGACTATTCTTTATATGATGAAGAATTTTTTTCTTTTTATGTTTCATTTCTTAAAAGTATAAGTTTAAGAATAGATCAAAATACAATTCAATTATTTTATAGAGAAAATAATAATACTTTTCCATTAATAGAAAGCGTTATTAAAATATATAATCATAGAGATTCGATGGTAAGAAACGTAGTAAGAACAGTAATTTTAAATGTTTTAAAAATTAAATATGATAAAATTGAAGAACATTTTTGTCAATTGCCTTCAATTTCTTATTTTCAAAATATATCGTGTCATTTAAGAGATATTTGTATTAAATTTAATGATGAAATAATTAATAATGGAAGATTTAATGATTACTTTGATGATATTATTGAAGAATTATTATTTATTGATGATATTTTTCATTTAAATTTAAAGAAAATTAATTTTATTTTGTTAAATTCTATTTTTTATTATTTTATTTTACCTATTTTATGTGGATCAATTGTTAAAAAAGAAAAACCAATAATTAAAATTAATGTTGTTCTATTTTTAATAATTATTTTATTTAAATATGTAAAATATGAAACTTTTAGAAATTGTTTATTTTCTTTAATTTTTTTAGATAAGTTAAATCAAGATTTTATAAATTTTTTAAATCAACCAAATGATCCTCCTTATTATTCTTTTTTAATGGAAAATAAAAATATATCTTTTTGTGATTTTATTTCTCAAAATTATTCTTTAAAATTTAGGCAAACAATAATTTCAGATGGCAATATTTATTACTCTAATTTTAAAAAAAAATATCCTGAATTAGAAGAAATAATTCAAAAGTTTAAAAATTATTTATCAGTTGTAAAAAAAGAAAGTAATAAAGAAAAAAATTTTGTTGATTCAAAAGAAAAAATAGAAACTATAATAATGTCTTATTTTGATAGTAATAATTTAGAAAAAATGAATAATTATCATAAATCAATAAGTTCTGGAACAGGAGTTAAATTAGGTTTATATTCTTTTACTGAAGAAACAGAAATTTTTGATGTTTGTTTTATGTGTTATATGAAGATTTTATTTGAAGATATTAATGATAATAATGAAAATAAAAAAGATAAATTTATATATATTAATAATACTATTAAAGAAAATATTTTAAATTTATTAGATCCTAAAGATGATAATATTATTTTATTAGTTAATATTTTAATTTATGTTTGCCAACATTCTAATATTTGTAATTTATTATTAAATTTAGCTAAACTTGAAGATTTGAAAGAAAGAATTAATGAAAATAATATAAATGATAATATTAATAATAATGAAAATAATATAAATGATAATAAAATAATTAATAATGAAAAAGATGATATTACATTAGTAGAAAATTCCTTAATTTTTTCTAACAATAATACTTTTATTTTTAATAACAATTTCTTCAAATCAAATTCACCATTAAAAATAAATTTTAATTTAGGATTATTTAAAACTCTTCTTAACTTATTTTACTTCATTTCTCCTCCGTTTAGAAAAATTACATTTCGTTTAATTATAAAAAACTTAGAAAACTTAACTTTAAATGAAAAAAAGAAACTTTTGGTAACTTTAAATGATGAAGAGAAAGATACATTTAATGAAATACAAAAAAATTTAATAACAAAAATAGAACATAGTATGTCAGATCAAAAGATTTTTAGAGATAATGGTTATATTTTTTTCTCTGATTTGTGGAAATTTTATAAAAAAGATTCTGAGGAAAATTTAGATAAAGATGTTAAGTTAATAACATCTTCTCCTTTTATTTTATTAAATGAAAATAACAAATATGAAGATTTTCCTTTTATTTTAAAAACTAATTTAAATGATACTAATATTTTTAAAAGTGATATTTTATTATATATGTACATTCATGATTTGAAGGAAATGTATTTTGGTGAAAATAAAAAAAAAGAACTTAAAAAAAAATTGATTAAAGAAGAAAATCCTTTAATTATTAAAAATAATTTTGAATTAGAAATAAATGAAAATTACAATTTTAATGAATTAAAAACAAAATATAAACAAAATTTAATTTATGAAAATGTTCAATTTAAAATAAATAAAAATGAAGATGAAGATTATAAAGAAAAAATATTATTAATTTCTAATTATTTTATTTATTTTGGTGATTTAAAAAATGAAGAAATTTCATTTGAATATAAATTTCGTTTAGATTTTTTAGCAAAGTATGAAAAAGAAGGAGTTGAAAAAAAAGAAATAAATTATATTACTAATGATGAAAATGATAATAAATATGAAATTAGCATAATATTTATAAATGAAACAATTTGTGAAGATATTTTATCAAAAATTTTTGAAAGTGTTCAACATATCAAAAATGAACATATAATTTTTTTTAAAAGATTTTTTGAAGATGAAAAAAATTCAATTATTGGAGAAGATGAAGATGATGATTCAGATTAAAAAATATATTTTTTAATTTAAATAATTAATAAAAAAATAAATAATTAATTTCATTAAAAATTTCAAGTTTTATTTTAATATGCTCAAAAAATTTTATTTAATTTAAAACATTTAAATATTATTTATTTGAAAAAAAAAAATGAAAAATACTTAAATATAAAAACTTTTATTCATATTTAAAAAAACAAATAAAAAAACTTATATGGTTTAAATAATTTTTTCTTTATTTTTTAATATTTATATTAGTATAAGGACTTTTTAAAGCATTTTCTGGAATATTTTGATAAAAATTATCAACATTTTTTTTATCTCCTCCATTATTATTAATAATAATATTAATTAATTTATCAATTTGACAAATTTGTTGATTATTAATAATTTCATTTTCAGTTACATAATCAAAAAAAACATCCATTGAATGATCAGAAATATCAACTCCTAATTCATCATCAATTATATTTTTTAATTGTTTAATTGTTAAATAATTTGAATTATATTTACAAAATTTTTTAAAAAAATCTGATATATATGAGTGTAGTTCATTATTTATTATATCTGCTAGAAAGATACAAAGTCTTTTTATTTGATTTATATCTTCTTTTGAAAAATTTCTTATATTATTACTAAACATTATTTCATTTTGTTTTAAATTATAATTTTTTTTAAAAATTGGATTTTTACTTTTTAATTTCTTTTCTTTTATTTCTGGATAAAATATATAAAAAATTCCTATAAATTCAGTTAATTTAAATTTATTTCTATTATAATCATCTTCTAAATAAATAGTTAATTCATTTAATTTTTGTGAATTTTTTATTTCTACTTTAAAACATATATTTTTAAAAGTATCTTTTAAAATAGAACCTTTTTTATCAACTTCACAATTTTCACTAAATAATTTTGCTATAGAAACTCCATATTTATTACATTGAATATTTATTTCTTGAAATAAATCTTCAAAAGATTTAAATAATCTTTTATAATAACTTTTATTACTTTCTCCAAATTTTGGAATTTTTTTATCAAATTCACTTAATAATTCTTCGTCTGGTATTTTTTGACTTTTTCCTTTTTCTAAAAATTTATCTTCTGTTAGAACTTTATTTTCAAGAAAATAATAAAAGTCATTTTGAAATAATTTTTCTTTTCTTTTATCTTTTGATAATATATTAAAAATATATTTATATTCATTTACATGTGATAATTTATAATTAATAACATTACAAAAAGAAAAAAAATCTTTAAATAACATATAATTATTATAAGGACAAATTGATAGATATACTTTATTAACATCAAATTTATTTATTAAAATAAATTTTTTAAAATCAAGAATATAATTATTAAAATTAGTTTGTGCTTCATAATAAATTTCATCAATTCTACCATCTTCAATATATCTAAAATTATAAACATTATTTAAAAATTCTTTATAAGAATAAAAAGTTAAAGAAGAGTCTTTATCATTTAAAGAGTTTAATAAAATTTCCAATTTTTCTATTTTTGTTTCACATTTTAAAGCATTTAAAACAGACATAAAATCATTTATTTTTAATTTATTTGTTTTATTAGTATCTCTAGCTGAAAAATTTATCATTGGTTCATTTCCTAAATTAGAAAACTTAATATAGTATTTTTTATATAAATTTAAAACAATATATATTTCGTGTTTATCTAAAATACTTTCAATATTATCATTTGAATCTACTAATCTATTGGATATTATTTCTTCTCTTTTAATATCATCTTTTGCATATTTTATTTCATCATATGAAAATTGATTTCTTATTGAAGATTTTAAAAATTTAAGGTCTGATTTTACTATTGATTTAAAATTTTTTTCTATTTTTTCATCTTTATTTTCTATATTTTGATTCAAGTTTTTATTTAAATCTTCAAGGTTATTATTTGTAGTATTATTTTCACTTTTATTTACTATATTTTGTAATTTTTGACTTACTTCATTAAATAGTTCTTTATCAACTTTATTATTTTCATTATTTTGATTTAAATTATTTATATTATTATTACTATTTTTATAAATTAAAGTATTAACAAGTTTATCAGGATTTTCAATATTATCTTCCTTATAAAAATTTTTATTAGTATTAATATCTTTAAATTTCAAATGTTCAATTTCTTCAACTTTTTTATTAATAGCATCACAAAATCCTCTAAATTTTAAAATTTCATTATCAGGATTGATTAAACTAAAAATATATTCACTTTCTAATGGATGAAAATTTCCAATATTATTTTTTTCAAATAGTAAATTAAAATTACTTTTATTACAATTTAAATCTCCTCCAAATGCATTAACCCACATATTTCTTAAATCTAAATTTCTTTCTTGTATAATATTTCTAAGTAATCTAATATAATTATTATAATTAATATTATAATCTTTTTTTAATTGAATTAATTCCTTTTCATTACTTTCTTTTATTTTTTCTAAAAATACTTCATAATTATATAATTCTCCTTTTGCTTTTGGTAAACTTTCAAATAAAGTTTCAATTTCATTATTTGATAATAAAATAACATCATCTAAAATTTCAGAAAATTCTCTTTTACTAATATAACCAATTAGAGTTTTATCTTTTAAATAAAATTTATTTTGCATTATAAAATATAATTCTCCATTTTTTAATTTTGAATAAAGTTTAAAATATACATTTTTTAATCTAAAAGTTTTATCATTTTCCATTTCATATTTAATTCTCAAATTTTCATTTTCTATTTTTTCATTTATTAAATCAAAATATACATTTGGTCCAAGTGCTTTAAAATCAAAAGATTTGTTTTTAATAATATTTTTATTGTTATTATTTTCATTTTCTTCTTTTTCAATTTTATTATTTTTTTTTCCTTTTGTTAATAAATTTTTTAAAGTAATATCTGGATTTTTTGTTAATATATTATCACTTTTAATATTATTTTGTTTTTTATAATCTTCACAATTTTTTTCTATTAATTCTAAATCAATATAATTTTTAAATAATTGATTTTGAAATTTATTCATTATTATTGATATTTCATATCTTCCCTCTAAATAACCTAATTTTATTAATGATTGATTAAAACGAGGAAGTAAAATTTTATCTTGATTATTTGAGTCTATTCCATTATTAAAAAAATCTTTAATTGATATTTTTTGTTTAGAACATTCTTTAATTAATAATTCATAAAATTGATTTAGAACTTCTGTTTCTTCATTTTCTGTCATTTTTTTATTAATTTTATAATTATTATTATTATTATATTTATTACTTTATTCTTTTTATGATTTTAATATTATTTATTTATAATTAAAAGGTATTGACTTATTTATTTATTTATTTTTTTAAAAATTAATGGTTTGTAAAAAAATCTATTTTTACTTCTTTATTATTAATTTAATAGAAAAAACTTTTTCAGAAAGAGAATTTAAATATAGTATTTTAGATTATAATCAATTAATAGATGAAATAAATAAAATAAAATTAGATATAAATAATTATAAGAATATAATATCAAAAATAAAACAAATATTAAATGATTATTATATTTATATTGATATTTCAAAAAGTCCTCCTTCTGATAAATATAAAAAAGTAGATTTAATTAAAGATTTAAGTGATATTAAAATTGAAAATATTGATTATATGAATTTTTATGTTAAAATAACAAAGATATTAAATTCAGTACAAGATTATCATTTATCATTTCTTTTTGACAATATAGTAAAATATACTTATATAAGTCCAATTTCTTATATTATAAAAAATGAAAGTAATCAAATTGGTTTATATTTAAATAAAAGTAAATTTATTGATTTTTTTAAAGAAGTGAAGGGTGTTTCTTTTATTGAAAATATCGGAAAAAATATAAACAAAAAAATTAAAAAAATTAATTCAAAAAATCCTTTTGATTATATTCAAGATTTTATAGGGCACCAAATTTTTAAAGATAAAGATGCACAATTTTCTTTTAATCTAAAGCATATTGAACAAAGTTCATTTGGTTATTTTACATTTGAAAAAGAATTTTTAAATAATATTAAAATTGAATTTGAAGATAATAATAATTTAGATTTTTCATATCTATTTATTAAATGTAATGAAATGAATCCTGAATTTAAATCATTTTACAATAATGAAATTAAAAAATATAAAAATGAAAGATTTAAACCAACTATATTAGATATTGAAGAAAAGTTTTTAATATCAAAAGGAAAAATGAAAAAAAATAATTTAATAAATTGGGATTATATAATAGAATTAATAAATGGAGAAATTAAATTAAAAATAGATTCAAAAAATAAATTAAATATTCTTTTCCAAAATTCTTTTGAATTTGAAATAAATAAAGCATATATAGAAAAATTAAAAGAACTTTCAGTAAAAATTAATAATAATTATCCAATAGTATTAATAGAATCATATAATAAAGGAGGAAATTATTTAGCTCCTTTATATTTTGAAAAGGTACTAAATTATAACTTTTCATTATCAAAATTATTAATAAGTTACAAAAATTCAGACGTAATAAAAAAAAATTATATTCCAAAAGAACTTTATGTAATAGAAAAGCAAAAATGTAAAAAAATAAATAAAAAAAAACTAAAAATAAGAAATGATACTTATAAAAATAAAATAAGACATTTTAGAACAGAAATATCAAAAATATCAAATTTAGAAATATCATCAAATACAATAAATTTTCATAAAAAAGAAAGAAAACCAACAAAAATATTAATTTTTACTGATGGTTTATTATTTGGAGCATCAAGTATTTTTATCAAAAATATATATCAATCAGGAAATGCAATTTTAGTTGGTTATAATGGAAATCCAAATAATAATAATAAATTTGAAGCAAGTTTAAGTCCTTCAATTTCAAATTTTTCTTTTTATGATCACAATATTCAATTTTTAAAATTAAACAATATAACTGTTGAAAGTATTACTTATGCAGAAACTTTTAATGATAGTTATCAAGTTAAAAATATTTCTTTAATTCCAAGAGAATATACTTTAAATCCTATTGATGAAAGAAGTAATATATTTGGTTTTTTTGAAGAATCAAAATTTGATTTATTCATTGATGAAAGTTTAAGAATTTTAAAAAAATATGAAACACAATGTAATAAAGATAATCAGAATTTATTATTATTAAGTGATAAATGTAAAAAAAATAAATACACTATTACTGGGATTAATTGTTTAAATAATGGAAGTTGGAATTATACAAATTGTAAAAATGCTTTTTGTGATTTTAGTTTTGAATTTGATACTCATTTTAAATATTGTAAAAAAGATAATTGTATTTTGAAAGGATTTTTTATAAGATATCTAAGAGAATTTAGTATTCTTCTGATTTTAATTTCATTTATTATTATATATTTATGTTATGTAAAAAAGAAAAAAAATAAAGAAAAAAATAAAGATAAAGAAAATTTTGAAAAAATTATTAATAAAGAAATAAAATATAAACTTATTGATGATAATGATTTTGCGGAACATCGTTATAATAAAATAAAATAGATTACAAATTAATTATATTATATAAATTTATAATTTAACAAAAGGAATAATTAATAAAAAATTAACTGTTAATAATAATATATTATTAGCTAAACTCTTTTCATCAAATAATTAATTATTTTTAATTTATTTTTAAAAATAATAAATATTTATTATATATTCTTTAACAAATATTTAAATAATAATTAAATAAAGCATAAAAAAAAAATGGAAATTCTAAAAGATTTATTAAAAAAAGTATTTGATGCACCATTAAATCGTTTAGAAAAGCGTTCAGCACTTCAAATGCAAGATTTAGTATATGAAAAAAAAAGTTATGCACAACAAGGAAAATTATTAGATTCTTTATGTAAAGTAAAAATAAAACCAATAACAAAAAAAAAACCTATATTAAAAAGAGAGAGAAGTGCAGATACAATGAGAAGAATAAATACATTTAAAAATCCATTAAATAAAAATAGAGAAAAAACACCAGATTTAAATCATCAAAAAATAAATGATAATAAAACAAGAAATAAAACTCCTAATTTAAAAAGTAAAAGTGGTATTCCTTCCTATATGATGGGAACTGCTAATTCTCAAAAAAATAAAAAAGAACCTATTCACAATCATTATTATAATTTAAGAAAGCAAAGAGAAGAAGATGTAGAAAAAGATAAAAAAATTTCTTTAACACCTGAACCAAAAAAGAAAAAAAACACAAAAAAAAAAAATATTGATAATAATATTAATGATAATAGTCAATTAAATGTTAATAATATTAATGTTATTCAAAATGATGATTTAAATGATAAAAAAAGCGATATTTCTAATAGTTTTTTTAATAATAATGAATTTGAATTAAATAATAATGAAAGGAATTTAAAGAATACTAAACAAGAAAATGAAATTTTGAAGAGCCCATTTGAGAAAAAAAAAGAAGATATTAATTTTGGAAATATTTTAAATTTAAAAGAAAATGAAAAAATAAAAATAATAAATATAATAATTTCATTTTTAAATCAAAAAGAAAAAATGGATTTTATTTTAACAAATAAAAAATTTCTTCCTAATTTATTATCAATAATAGAAACTTATAAATTTAATATAGAAAAGAAATATGAAATTATATCAATTACAACAATAGAAAATAGAGAACAAAATCTAAAAAATAAATTTCCAAATTTAAATACTTCAGAATTGCCAAATTATGATTTTTCCAATCGTGCATTAACAAATTTAGAGGTTTTAAATTTAAATCTTTACAATAAAATATTTCATGAAAAAAATTTAACTTCTGAACAAGAAAATATAATTATAATATATAGAATCTTTTTACAATTAATAAAACAAAGTGAAATTTCAAATATTAAAGATAATAAAGAATTTTGGATAAAATGTTGTAATTATATAAATGAAAATTCAAAAGGTAAAACTGGAGATTTTTTTAAAGACTCTCCAAATTATTTTGATTTTAGTGCAGAAAATATTTTTAAAATAAAAAATATGATAGAAGGAAATGAAGATAAAATTACTAATAATAATTATTATATTAGTATATGTCTAACTACTAGTTGTGTTGCTTTATTTATTAAAGATGTTTTAGAATTTGTTGGAGTTTTAAATAATGAAACAAAAAATAATAAAAGTTATTTATATAGAAATTTAGAATATTTGAAGAGTGTTTATGTTAAAATTACTGATTATATTAAAAGATTGGAAAATGCTATTAATTCAAATAAATAAAATTATTTGTTATCATATAGTATTTTTATTAAATATAAAAAAATATTAATCATAAAATATTTAATAATAAAATCTATATAATTATTTTTATTTAAATAAAAATAAAATAATTTTAATTTTTATGATTTATCATTTAATTTATTAAATTAAAACTTAAAAAATGTATAAAAAAAGTATAAATAGTATATTTTAACAAATATAAAATTATAAAATTTTTTTTAATTTATATTCTCAATCCACTTGACCAGAATTCCTTTAACAACATCAGGTAAATCTTCAATATCTTGAACAATAATATAATATTGAAAAGGAAAATCCTCCAAATAATTTTTAACTTTTAAATCTCCATTTTCATCAAAAGAAACCGATTGAGATTTAATTATTGAATTATTATCTTCAAATTTATATTTATCAATAATTATAAAAACATATAAAATTCCTTTTTCTTTTGCTAATGCAGTTAAACCTTTTACATTATCTTTATTCATTCTTCCATCACTAATAATAAAATTAATATTATATTTTAATTTATTTGAATTTGCTGTTGCATTTTCTATATTTTTTATATTTTTAATAAGGAAATTTCTCATTGAAAAATCTAAAGAATTATTTGAAGCAAAATTAAATTTAAAATGTTTAATAATATCAATTAATTTTTCAGAATTTAATAAACTTTTTTCTTTATTATAATCATATAAAATAATACAATCATCATTAATTAAATTAATATTTAAATTATCAATTCCTACTTTTTGAAGTGAATTAACTAAAATTATTAGAGTTTGTATTGCATAATAACCAATATTATTTGATTTCATTGATAAAGAATTATCAATTGATATTGTAATATAATAATCTCTATTAAAAGGTAAAGTTCTTCTTAACCAAATTTTATCTTGTCTATAATTTGATGCTATAAATGATATTATTTTCTTCATATTTAATCTTTTTCCAGTTTTGTAATTTCCTGTTAATTTACTTTGAACATTTGGTGTTAATATTGTTTTTAATAAAGATGTTAATTTTATTATTTGATTTTGACTTAATTGAATTAAAGATGAATAAAATTGTTTTATTAATTCATTTGAATTATTCATGTTATTATTTGAATTTATATATTCATTAAAGTAATTTTTACTTATAGAGTCATTTTTATTTTCAAAATTATCTAATTCCATTAAATTTTCTTCTTCAAAATCATTTTTTATATTTTCTGTTGTGTTTATTATATATTTTGAATCTGGAATTTCATTTAATTTTTCAGGTATTGTATAATTATCTTCTTTATTTTTATTATTATTTAATTCTTCATTTTCCGAATTATTTTCATTTATTTCATTTATTGACATTTTTATATCTTCATTTTCTTTTTTATTTTCATCTATTATTTCTTCATTATTTTCATTATTTTTATTATCATCTATCATATTATCTTCTATTACTTTTATTTCAGTTTCTTTTTTATTCTTTTCTTGATTAATTGATTCTTCTTCATTAACTTCTTTTTCATCTTCATTTTTATTTTTTTCATTATTATTTCTCAAATTATTATTATCTTTTTTTTTTCCTTTTGTAACTTTATCCTTTTTATTTGAACTAATATATCCTGTATTAAAATTATTTCCTTCATAATTTTCATTATTATTATTATCATTATTATAATTTTCAAAATTAAAATCTTCATTCATTATTTCTTCATTTTCATCAATTTGAATTTGATTTTCATTTTCTAAATTTAAATTATTTGAATTTTGTTTTTGATTATTATTTTTATTGAAATTTCCTTTTTTAAATACATTATTTAAAATTGAATTCATATCAAAAATTTCTTTAAATTGATCTAATTCATTTAATTGTTCTAAATCAATTTCATTATTTTCATTATCATTTTTTTCTTCATTTTCATTTTCATTATTTAAATTATCTTTTGTATTTTTTGCAGTATTATTACTTTGTAAATTCTTATTTTTTGACATTGGATTATATCCTAAATCATTTTCTTTATTTAATAAAGGATTTGATATTATTTTTTTATCTTTTTCTTTTTTTTCTTCTTCTTCAATTTCCATTTTATTTTCTTTTATTTCATTTTTTTCTTTTTTATTTTCTTCATTTTCATTTTCTTCATTTTCATTTTCTTCATTTTCATTTTCTTCAAGATTCATTTTATTTTCTATATTTTCTGGCATTAAATCTTCATTTTCATTATTATTTAAATCATTTAAATTTTCATTTTCATTTTCTTTATTTTTATTATCTTCTTTTTCTTTTTCTTCTTCTATTGAAATATTATCATTTTCATTATTATTATTATCATTATTTTCATTATTATTTTTTTCTTTTTCTTCTTTTTCATTTTCATTTTCATACTTTTTATCATATTCAATTTTATCAACTTTTTCTTCTTTATTATCATTATTATTTTCACTACTTTCATTATCATTATTGTCATTATTTTCATTATCATTAATATCATTTTCATTTTTTTCTTTATCAACATTTTTTCTATTGTCTTTCTTATCTTCATTTTCTTTTTCTTTAAATTCATTTTGATTATCATTATTATCAATTTGAATATTTTTATCAGTTAAATCTAAAGTTTTTTTATTTTGTTTTTTAGTTTTATTATTATCATCATTCTCTTCAATATCAAAATCATCATCTCCAATTTTATTATTTTCATTATTATTAACTGAATCTTCTTCTCTTTCAATATCAGAATTATCTATATTATCATTTTCTTCATTTTCATTATTTTTAATTTCCTCTTTATAATCTTCTTTAAAATCAGTTTTCATTTCAAAACCTTTATCTTTATCATTTTCATTATTATTATTTTTCATATCATTTTTTTCATTATTTAAATCATTATTTAATTCTTCTCTTAAACCAAGTAATTGTTCTTCATCTTCTATTTGTTTTGAAATATCTTCTATTCCTTCATTATTATTATCACTCATTCCAAAACCTCCTTCATATATTTTATTATTATTTTCATTATTTTCTTCTTCATTTTCTTTTTTTAATTCTTCATTTTTTTTTTTACCTAAACCATTTATTGTTATATTGTAAAATATACTTATTGTTATATTACATAGTTCTAATATATTTGTAAATATTTGATTTAAATCTTTTTTTGATGTTTTTATTTTTGAAAATTGAATTTTTTTGTTTTGGATTTCTGAAGAAAAGTCATTTATTTTTTTTATAAATAAATCAAAATTGTCAATTGAAATTTGAGAATCTGATATATTATTTTGTTGTTTTTTATTTTTCGTTTTTTCATCTTCTTTTTTTTCTTTTTCTATTATAAAATAATCTGTGAAAAAGGATTTTTTTTTTATTTTTTCTTCGTTTTCTATTATTGTTTCTTCTATAAATGATATATAGTCAATAAAAATGTTATTTATATTTTTTGGAATTTCATAATTTTTAAATATATTATTTTTAAGTAAATGAGAAATTAAATTTATTATTTCTTGAGATTCATTTTCAAAATTAAAACTTAAAATTTCTAACTCATCATTTTTCATAAAGGAAATTATTTGATTGATACTATCTTTAATATCAAATAAACAAATCATTAAATATTCAATATGGAAAATATTATCATTAATAGATATATCAAAATATTTTTTCAAATTTTCATATTTTCTAACTAAAACTTGATAACATAAAATAAATTTATCTAATTTTTCATTACCTTTAAATATTTGATTAATTTCTTCAATATTAAACATAGAAATAAAGTCTTTAATGTAATTTAAAATTTTATTTAAACCATCACTTAAATTAAATTTAATGTAATTCTTGGAAATTATCTTTTTAAATTTCATAATCATTTCATTATAAATTAATAAATCTATTTTTTCTATATTTTCAAAAATAATTAAACATTTATCAAATAGTGACATAATTAATCCTCTCATTCTTTCTATATAATTATTATTTAATTCATTACTAAATTTTGAAGGTTCAGTATTTATATAATTATTTATTTTTGAAAGGATTCTGCATATATAAGCACTATTTTTATCATTTCTTTTTAATTCTATTTTTAAAATTCTTTCAAATATTTTATTGATTGCATATTTATAGTTTCTACTTAAACCCATATTTTGTAATTTAAGAATTAAATCTAATAAAAATTTGTGTTTGTAATTTGCATTTATTTCTTTTTTTAATGAAAATAAACCTTTTAATCTTTCTATGATATTTATATAAGTTATTGAATATACGTTTTCTATTGTATTTTCATTTAATTGAATTGAATTAATAAATTTTTCTATATAATTTTTGTCCATAAATTCTTTTTGTTCATTTTGAATTATTGTATATAAATTATTTTCAATATATAAATTTTCATTTTGTTTTAATAATTTATTTAATTGTTTATAATTTCTTCTCATATTATCTCTAAAATTCATATAATTTTTGATATCAAATTTATTAATTTTAACCATACTTTTTATTTTATCAAATATATCTTCAATAATATTATTTTTATATTTCAAAAATTTACCACTTTGAATATAATTAATATAGTAATATTCATATAAATTTCTTAATAAATTATTATTAGTTAATCCAGAAAGTATTTTAATTGAAGTTAATCTTAATTCAAAATTACCTAAATTAGACATTTGTAAATATAAATTCATTTCATCAATATCAAAATTACTTTTTTGATTAATTAAATTTATAAAATTGTCTTTTATTTCTTCTTCAATTAAATCTTTTTCTTTTGACAATAAAAAATTTTTCCAAGATTGAATTTCAATATACCTAAAATATCTAATTAACTTCATTATTAAATTTAATTCATTATTTAAAGAATTAATATTTTTAGAAGAATAAATTTCCCATTCATGAAGAGAATTAATTAAAACATCTAATATAGATAATATTTTAGATAAAGGAGTTTCTGAAATATCAATTGATAATATTGAATTACAAATAAATAAAATATTATTTAAAATAGGATGATTTGGAAATTTATTTAAATAATCTTTACATTTTGAAATTAAAGAATTTATAGGATTATATAGCATTATTGAATTTGATGGAGAAGATGATTTATAAAAATTAAAGCATAAATTTGAATTTGAATTTTTTAAAGATATTGTTATTTTATCTTTATTTAATAATGCTTCATTTTCTTCATTATTTTTTATTATATTATTTGAAGTTAATTGTGATGCAGACTTATAAAATGAAAATGATTTATATAGAATTGGATAAATATTTTTTTTATTTTGTTTTTTATTATTTTCACTATTTTCTTTTGAAATTTGATTAGAATAATATATTAAATTATTTTTACTATCATCAGAATTTGATATTAGAAAAATAAAAGGTAATTCTTCTTCAATATCTTTCATTATAAAAATATCTGAATTTTCTGAATATTGATTTAATTTACTTAATAAAAGAAATATTTGTATTGGATTAATATTATTATTATTGTTTTTGTCAATATAATTATTTTCTTTCTTTAAAAATAATGTATTTGTATTATAAATATCAATTTCATTTTCATATGTTGGAAACATTTCTTTTATTTCTTTTTGTTCTATTTCTTTTTCTCTTTTTTCTTTCTCTTCTTTTGATAATTCACCTATTAAATTACTATTTTCCATTACTTTTTCATTTAAGTTTATATTTTTTTTTATTTGTATTTTATTAAAATCAGTATCTTCTTCTTCTTTTGATTCACTTAAAAAATCTTTTTTAAAATATTCAAATATAATTTCTTTATTATATTTATTTATGTTTCTAAATAAAAATTCAAATTTATCATTTTTAGTCTCTAGTGAATTATAATTTTTAGTAAAGTATTGTTTATATGAAAGTAATTTTTCTTTATTTTTATTTTCAGTTTTATGAATTGATAAAACTTTTATTAAAATGAAAAATTCATACGATAAAATAATATCTGAAAAAAATAAAGTATAATCATTTATAAATTTGAGAATGAAATTTTTATTTATTTCATTTGAATTTAATTTGTCAAAATCTGAAATAAATAAATTAATTAAGTTATTATTTGGAATATAATTATCATCTACAATTACTATTTCATTATTTTTTGAATTATTATCATTTTTTTCTTCTTTAATAATACTTACTTTATTAATTATTTCAAAGCCAAAATTAAAATTTTGTTGTAAATTATTTTTATAATTTTTAAAAGTTTTTATTAAATCTTTAGAAACAATTTTAAATATTTTATCTTTTGAAGGTTTCACTAAATTAATAAAACTATCTATATTACAATCATTTAAATTAAACATAATTTTATATTTTTCTAATATTTTAAAAATTAGTGTATTAATATCAAAATTTTCTATTTTTTTACAAAGTGAATATATAATTTTGATATTATTTGTAATTCCTTTACAAAAGAAATATAAATAAGGATATAAATATAATATAATATTATTACTTTGAATTATTTCATTAATACTATTAATCAAATTTTCTTTTGAATTTAATAATTTAGAAATTAGATTTGTTTGAAAATCATCAATAATAATTAATCTAATTAAATCAAAAGAAATTGAATTATATATTTCGTTATTTAAAAAATTTTCATATATATTTGATATAAAAACATAAAGTGATTTATTAGAAAATAAATTAGGAATTTTTAATAAATTGTCAATATCTATTTTATCATTATTCATATCAAAAATATTATTAATTATTTTTTCTGTTTTTTCATTTAAAAAGGTAGAATTTTCTATTAATTTATTTACTAAATCACTTATATTTTCTAATTCATTTATATTTGAAATAAATGGAATAACAATTTGTTCTATTTGATTATTAGAATTTGATATATTTATATCATCAATTATTTTTAATAAAAATTTCTTATTTAAATTATTTAATTCAAATGAGGTAGATTTATTTGAGAAATGGAGAATTAAACAATTTATTTTTTTTTCAATTTCAAATGTCAATAAATTTTCATATTCTAATTCTTTATTATTAAAATAATCTTTTTTGATTAAATATTTAAATTTTGGAAATTTACTTTTTTTATTGTCATTCTTAATATTTTTTGTATTAAAAAATTTATTGAAAATATATTCAATAATATAAATAAATATTTCACTATTATATCTTATAAATAAAATATTATTTTCATTATTTTCATTTTCTTTAGTTAAATAAACTAAAAAAGACAATTTGATAAATGATATATAAAATAAATCATAATTTATATTTTCCCCTTTTTCAGATTGATTTAAAAAATTATTAACAATAGTATTAAATATTTGTATAATATTATTTTCAAAGTTAATGTCAATTAATTTTTTATATTGATTAATTACTGTTTCAATATTTAAAATTGTATTTAGAGAATGTTTGGCTAAATTTGACAAAATTAAATTATCATAAATATAATTGAAATATTTTTTAATTTCTATTGATAATAATTGAGAAATATTATTTTCTTTTTTTATTAAATTAAATAAAATTGGAATATTAAATTGTTTTTCTTGGAAAAAAGTGATTAATTTAAATAATTTATTAATATTATTTTTAATTGAATTTGAGTCAAAATAATATAAAGAAAGAATAAATGAAGTACTAGGAAAATAAAATAAAGGATTAAGTGAATTTTTATTATTTTTATTATCATTTTTTTGATATAAAGATATACTTCTATAAAAATTCAAAAGTTTATTTAAATTAAAAATGAAATTATTAGAATATAAATTAAAATGATATTTTGAAAATAAATCATATTCAAAAGGTGATATTTTATTATTTAATATTTCAAAATTAAGAAAATATAAATGAATTAAATGTATAAATTTTGCAATTTCTTTTTCATCAATTTCTATATTAGTATTTAAAATTTTTATTGAATTTGTCATAGATAAAATTTCACTTTTTGTTTGATTAAAAAAATATTGAAATAAATCTATAAATTGTTTATATTTCCTAAATTTAAAATATTCAAAATTATAATTTAAACTTTTTAATTCATAAATTAAGAAAATAATAATCATATCAAAAGATAAATAAAAAGGAAAAATATTACTTTTAACTAAATCAGAAAATAAACAATACTCAATTTTAAAAAATCCAAAATTAAACAATTTAATATTAATTTCATTAAAATTACCTTTACAATAAAACAAATTTTTATCATTATCAAAAATATTATTTTCATAATTTTCATTTTGAATATTTTCATTTTTATAATAAATTATATCATAACCATTAAAATAAATTTCAACACATCTATTTTTTAAAGCTCTACTAACTTCACCTAAATTAGAATTCATAACAAGAAAAATTCTAAAATTATCATTAGGAAAAATTATTCTATTTTCACCACTTTCATTTAAATAAATTTTGTTATCATCATCTAATAAAGAATTTAATCTATCTAAAACTGCACTTGAACAAGTATTCACATTATCTAATAAAATATTTTCTCCATTTATTATTGAAGATATTAAAATTGAATCATGCCATTCAAAAATATAATCATCATTTTTTAAATTATCAATTAAATTTTTTTTGTAATTTTCAATATCATTTATTTTTTTTAAAATATTAAAAGATATATATTCATTATTTTTTAATTTATAATTTTCTATATATTGTCTTATTTGATAATTAATATTACTTTTATCAAAACTTCCTAATAATTCAGAAGAATCCATTGTTGAATATAAATAAAATTCATTTAATTTATAATTTTCTTTTTTGATTTTTTTTAAAAATTGTCTTATTAAATTTTTTTTCCCTATATTTCCATTTCCACTTATAATAATTGGGAAATTATTCTCATAACATAATTCTAATTCTTTTTGAAAATCATTTAAATTATAATTATTAATAATCAAATTATTTGAATTATAATTTAATTCTTCATTAAAAATTTCTTTGAATTTATTATATAATTCAGTCTTTAATTCTTTATCTCTTATTCTTCCTAAATAAAGTGAATTTATAATTGTAATTAAATTATATTTTTTACTAATAAAACATTTTAAAACTTTTATCATAGTTCTTAAATTAAATTCTCCAATTTCGTTTAAAGAAATTTTTTTTTTATTAACATTTGAAATAACACAATAATTAAATTGAACTAATTTAATTATAAAATTATCATAACCAGAAAAAATATTTTGTAAAATTTCAATATAGTCATTATTATTTAATTCATCTAAATAAATTTTAACAAATCTATTTAAAAAGTTTTTAGGAAGAAATTTCCTATTTCCTCCTTGATTAACTGGATTTTGAGTAGCAAAAATTTGAAAATCATTTTTAGCTTTTATTTCAATATTTAATTCTGGAATAAAAAGAGTTTTTTTATTATCTAATACATTATTTAATCCTTCTAATATTGATTGATTTGCTAAATTCATTTCATCAATTATTAACCAATCATTATTTTTCATTGCTCTTAATAAAACACCATCAATCCATTTAAATTTTGTTTTTAAATTATTTGATTTAGAATCATTTGAATTATTAAAATTAGTTAAATTTGAATCATCATTTAAATTATTTGAATATGATAAATTCGAATTGTCTGAAATTGGAAATTGACTTCCTATTAAATCAATCATATCAGTATGTTCACTTAAATTTACTCTATGAATTTTTTTATTTAATTTTTTTGCTATATTTTGAATTATTGTTGTTTTTCCTATTCCAGGACTTCCTTCAATTAATATTGGTTTATTTATTGACATTCCTCTTAAAATTTTTTGTAAATTTGATTTTAAAGTTTTTGTATTAAAAATAAATGAATGTGAATTTTTTTCTTTTTTTAAATTTTCATTTATATCAATTTTATTTTTCATTAATGTAAAATTACTAATTCCAAATTCATTTTCATTATCAATTAATTTTAAATCTTCATTATCATTTAATTTCAAATTAAATTTGATAATAATATTATTCTTTATTTTCAATAAACTTTCTGGACTTAAACTTTCATTAAGATATAATCCTTCAATAATACTCATTTGAATTGCTTCAGAAAATAATTTATCAAAATCAATATTTAAATTAAATTTTTTTTCATTTTTTAATTTTATAATTTTCTCAATTTGACATTCTATAAATTCACATATTAAATCAATATCTCTAAAACTCATTGGTTTTCCAATTTCTTCAATTTGATTATAATATTTATAAATATTAAATAAAACATTTGAAAACTTTTCTTTAAATTCATCAGGTATAAATTTAATATTTTCAAATTTAAATTTAATAATTAATTTAATATCATCATCTGAAATTTCTTCTATGAAAATTTCAGTAAATCTTGATTTTAAAGCTTGAGAAAGTTCTTTTTTTAATTCATTTACTTTTGGACAAATTGTAGAAATTATTGCAAAATTTTCATGTGGTTTTATTATTTCAACTTCATCATTTATATTTTTTTCACTTAAAACTAAAACTGAATCTGTTTCTAATATACTATTCATTCTTTCTATTACTGAGTCTAATACTAAATCAATTTCATCTATTAATACAATATTTCCATTTTTCATTGATGAAGTTATTGGTCCATCAACCCATTCAAATAAATTTTTATTTTCTTCATTATTATTATTATTATCATTATTATTATTTTTATTATTATAATTATCATTAATTTCATTGTTATTATTATTATTTTCGTTATTATTTATATGAGATTGAACATTTCTAAGACTACCTAAAAAATCATTAGTATCCATATTTTCATGACAATTAATAGTAATTAACTTTCTATTATATTTTTCTGATATAAATTCAACACTTAAATTTTTTCCTGTTCCAGTATCCCCAATTAATAAAACTGCTTCATGATTTGAAATAGCTTTATCTATTAAAGTAATCATTCTATACATTGATTTAGTAAATTTAATTTTTTTATAATTTTCATTTTTCAAAAGAAACTTTTCTTTAACATAATTTTCATAATAATTATTAATAAAATCTTTACTTAAACAAACTTTATTTTTTAAATGACTTTCAATAATTTTTTTAACAACTTCTTTATCTTCTTTATTAGATAATTTTTCAGCTAATAAAATATAACCTTCAATTCCTAATTTTTCATATGAATTAATATCTCTATTTCCCCATTTAATTAAATCTCTAATTGTAATAAAACCTTCATTTTTCATAAAAACTTTTTCTTGACTTCTTATTAATTGTAATTCTTTAAAAATATCAATCATAATTTTACTTCTAGAAAAAGGAATTTTACATCTTTTTTCAATAATAATACTTAATTCATCACTTGGAATATTATCAAAAAATAAATGAATAAATCTATTTTTAAAAGCATCACTTAAATCTTTTCTACCATTATAATTTTCAGAAGGATTCATAGAAGCAAAAATTCTAAAATTTTTATGTGCTTTAATTACTTTATTTAATTCTGGAATATATAATTCTCTATTATCATCTAATAATCTATTTAAAGATTCTAAAATTTCAGAAGGACATAAATTTATTTCATCTAAAATTATCCAAAAACCTTCTTTCACTGCTTTTATTAAAAAACCTTCATTAAAGTAAAAATTACCATTTTTATCTGTTGTATATGAACCTAAATATTCTTCAACTTCTGTATTTTGATTATTATTTATTCTTAAAATTTTTTGATTTAAAAAAGTAGATAAAAATTCTATTATACTTGTTTTTCCACAACTAGTTGGTCCTTCTAATAAAACTGCATAATCACTTAATGTTATTATTTGAATTAATGTTTTTAAATGATTTATAAATGTTTTTGTTAATATGAAATTATTTTTTGGATTTGATGAATTTTTTTCTAAGATTTCATTTATTAAATTTAAATGAGTTATTTCTTGATTTTTTATACTTAAAATACTTTTTGATTTATCATCCATTTGACTTAAAAAATTCATTGAAATTGATTCATAAATTGCATAATCTATATTTGGAAATATTTTTATTCCATTTCTTATGGTTAATAATGTTCTTGTTAATGTTCTTAATGAAAATGTACATTTATTTCCATTTGATTTTAATATTTGATTTTCATTTTGAAATGATTTTATTTCCATATAAAAATTAGTTATTAAATCAATATGAGATTCATTTATTTGAGGAATGTCATTTAAATATGAAAAAATAAAGTTTTTTAAATCTTTTTGTGTTGATATTTCATTTATGAAAATTTCATTGAAGAATTCTCTTATTTCATTTGGCAATCTTTTTTTTCCTATATTATATTCTGGATTCATACTTCCAAAAATACGAAAATTTCTTATTTTTTTATAACAATTTATTTTATTATTATTCATTAAAAAAATACTATTTCCTTCTAAAATACTTTTTAATTTTAATAACATATCATCATTTGCTAAATTTATTTCATCTAATAAAATCCATTCATCATTTTTAATTGATTGTAATAATATTCCTTCAATATATTTAAAAGTATTTTTATTTGAGTTATTATTTTTTGTTATTTGAAATAAGAATTTATTTAATTCACCATTTAATGAATTAATTTTATTTATTAAATTAGTATTAGAATTTAATTTTTCATTCTCATAAATTTTTTCTTTTATTTTTTTTAATGAACCAATACAAAATTTAATAAAAACAAAATCTTTTTTATTATTATAATTATCATATAAAGATTGAATAAAACTTTTATTTTTTTCAATATCAAAATTATCTTTTAAAATATTTAATATTTCCTCATAATATTTCTTTAAAAAATTCTTATTAGAAACTGGTTTAAATCCTCCTAATAAATCACTTTCATCAGAACTTTGTGATAAATTTATAACATTTAATTTAATATTCATTAAATATGCTAAATTTTGAATCATTCTTGTTTTTCCTACTCCAGTTTCTCCAACTAATAAAATATTTTTGTCATTTAAAATTAATTTGTTTATTAGTTTTATATAAAATTTACTTAATGTATTATATGAGTAAAAATTATCTTTTGGTAAATTGTTATAATTTAATTTTTCATTTTTAAAATTTACAATGTAGTTAAATTCACTATTTGTAAATAAAAATTTTTCATCTATGTTAAATACAATATTTTCAAATGTTTCTTTTGAAAAATTAAATTCTTCACTAAATAAATTTACTATTTCATTTAAAGTATTTTTATTATCAATTGTTAATAAATTTTCATATATAAATTCACATACAATTTTCATTGAAAATTTTTCATTAATAAAAATATTTTGTTGATTTAATAAATTATTTTCTAGAAAAAAATTATGTAAATTAAAAGCACAATAAATAATATTATTCAAAGTCAATTTTCTATATCTTGAATTTATTTTTATTTTATTTGGAATTGAATTATAAATATTAACCAATTTGATTAATATTTCTTTTTCTTTATCACATAAATTGAATTTAAAACAACAAATTTGAATGATATCATTAAAAGAATATTTTGGAAAAAAATAAGAAAAAGAATTAGAAGATAAAAAATTAAAAATAGTATTATTATTAATATTAAAATTTCCATTTTTATTATTTTTACTATAAAAACTCTCATTATTAAAATTATAAATCATAATAATTCTAGAATTAAAATTTTGAAAATTTTCTTGTTTCATTAAAACAAAAATAGAATTTTTTTCTAATATTTGTTTTAATATACATAATAAATCATTACCACATTTTTCCATTCCTAAAAATAAAATATCATCTCCATTTTTAAGAGCAGATAATAAAATTCCATCTTGCCAAATTATTTCTCCAAATTCATTTATTAAATATCCTCCTAATAAATAATTTAATTCTATTGATTCATCTACATCTATTATTAATGGATTATTTAATATTTCTTTTGCAAAAGTTGTTTTTCCGCTTGATGGATTACCATAAAATAATATTTTTGTTAAGGAATTTTTTTTATGATATAGAGATGATATTGTATTATTTAATTTTTCAAAGTGAGGAAAAAAAAATATTTTATTTGAATTTATGTTATTTTGTAATTTTTCATATTTTGATTTTGTTATGTACAAATAAAAATTTGAAAGAGTTTTTATGTTAAAAATGTTTTTTTCATTTGAAATTTCTGAAGAAAAATTGTCAAATAAATTTGATAATAAATTAATTGTTTTTATTTTTGTTTTTAAGTCTTTTATACTTGAAATATTATTATATATATCATCAAATAATTTTATAAAGTTTTCTGTATTTAGTTTGTTTAATAAATTTTCAATTATGTTTTTATTGTATGATAAATTATATTTTAATTTGAGGAAAATGAAAATAATTATTAAAGAATATTTATAAAATTTAATTTCTTTTTCATTTGAATTTTCATTTATTAAATTAAATATTTTTTCATAAATTTCTTTTAAAAATTCTTCCTCATTTATTATTATATTTTTTTGAGAGAAAAAATCTTCATTAAATGAAATAATTATTATATAAAGAAGTATTTTTATTTTGAAATTATATTCTTTAGTAAAAATTTTTTGAAGTAATTCATCCATTTTTTCCTTATTTAAACATATTTTATTTATATTTTCAAGAAAACCAAGTGTATTTCCATTATTATTCAAAACACTTTTAATTAATTTATTAAAAACTCCTTCATCAATTTTAATTTCTTTATTTTCATTCTGGTCAAAGCTTTTTTCAACATTCATTAAAAATGATAAATAATTAAAAATTAACAAATTATATATACCAAAAAAAAAAATAAAATAAAAAAAAAACAATAATAAAAATTTAAAAAAAAAAATTAAAAATAATTAAAAAATAAAACATAATAATAATAATAAATAAAAATTCTCTTCAAAAAAAAATTAATTTTTTCACTCATTAATTTTCTCTCTATAATATTTAACAGCATTTTTAACATTTTCATCCAAAATCCCAAAAACAGGATTAAACTCACCAAATTGTTTTTCAATATCACAACTTAAAGCAACACTGACTCCATCCATAAGTGTTTTTTCACTTAAAATTAACCCAGCAGTAGCATAATTAGTATGAAATAAATCAGGTCCTTTACCAGGTTTATCAATTAAACCACCTTTATCCTTTTGACAAGCAAAAAGTATATAAGCTTGTAAACTTAATTGATCATAAAGTAATTCAGAATCATAACTTAAATCCTTATCACCCATAATTAACATATTAAAAATACTACCTTGCCAATAAGAATAACAAGAATCAACTAATTTATTAGTACGACCATTAAATCCTCCTTCTTTACTCATTTGACGAAGTGTTAACCAACGAATAAAAGATTTTATATCTATTGAATTTAAACTATTTAATAAAATTAATGAAGCTATTGCACAAAATGAATAACCACCATGAGCTTCACAATATGGTTCAGGACCAAAACCACCTTCAAATGTTTGACATGATTGAATATTTGATACTATACCTGATGTTAATGATTCATCTGGAAGTAAGTTTAAAATGTAGGAGACTGTTAATGCACAATATGTACTACGTAAATCACTTTCACCATTTATATGATTTTGAAATGTACCTGGGAAACATGCATGAGTAGAAGAACAGTTTGTTAATGAAGAATGGTTTTTTTCTTTGTTTGTATTTGATTCTTCTTTTATATTTTCTTTATTATTATTTTCTTCATTTTCATTTTTATTTTCTTCATTTCTATAAATTAAAAAAATACCATTTTTATCTGTATATGATGGTTTATCATTAATATTAAAATGATTGTTTTTCATTCTAAGTAAAAATTCTTTCATTTTTTTAATATCTACAATATCATAAGCTTCTTTAATTCCTAAATTTGCAATTGCCATCATTCCACTATATGTAGAAATTAAATGAGCATATCCTTTTGGCATACCACAAAATCCTCCATCTGGATGTTGTAATTCTTTTAATATTTCTACAAATTTTAATTTTGTATCATAACTCAAATCATATTTATCTTTTGTCATTTCTAAAATATTTGTTATCCAATAACAAAACCAAGGATAACCTGAATCAAGGGACATATATCCAAGAGGAATTTTTGACATTAATTTTTTTGCAAATTCATAATGAAGATTTTTAAAGTATTTTGCTTCTCCTGAAAAATTTTCTGAAAGAAATGTTTCAAATTTATGAGGAAGGAAACAATCTATTACTGAACTTTCTGTTACGAATTGGTCTTCGTCTGTTTGTGACATTTTTTTTTTTTCTTCATTTGTTGACATTTTTTTTTTAATTGTTTATTTATTTGAATTTGTATTTTTTTTTATTTTTTTTCTCTACTTTTGTATTTTTTTGAGAAAAATATATGGTTTTTTTATTAATATAATAATTTGTTATTATTATTGTTTTAATTAATTAATATTTTTGAACTATATAATTGAAATAAGAATCTTTATTTAAAGGATTAAATATAATAAGAATTATCATCAATTCATTTAAGATTATTTATAATAAATGTTTAATTTTCTTTTGAATTTATATTTTATAAATTATAATTCTTTATAATTTAATTAAATAATTTAAATAAATAAATAAATCAATATAATAAATCTACAACTTTCTTTTTATATGGAAAAATATAATTGATTTTCTTTAATATTATTGTTCGGTGTATAATCATATCCATCTTCAATTTCATTTAATCTAATTTTTCTACTTCTAAATTTTGAAAAATAAATATAAAACAAAATCAAAATAATAAATATAAGACAAAAAATAAAAATAAAATAAACATAAAAATTACTTTTTTTAATTTGAACATTTTGATTATAAAATCCAATTATTCTATTATCAGTATTAAATATAAATTGATATTTCTTAAAAAATAATTTTCCAAAAGTCCAATCCATGTTATAATTTCTTTGAAAAACTATTAAAAAATAATATTTTCCATTAAATTCTTTAAATAAATCTTTATAATCTAAAGTAAAATTATATTCTAATTCTTTATTAAAAAAAGTAATATTTGGAAATTTTGAAATATCAAAATTTTTATTAAAAACATATGAAAAATAATTATAGTTTAAATCAATTTGTTCACAATTATGTTGAGAATAATAACAATTAATAAAAATTTTATTATAAAAAATATTATAATAATTTGCTGGTGCTTTAATTAAACCAAATTCAATTTCTAATTTTACATTTCTTATTATTATATTTGTGTCATTAAATTTGATATCATCAAATTTAATAATCCATTCATTAAATTTATGACTAATTGAATTTTCAATTTTTGTTATTTTTAAGTTTTCTTTTTTAAAATTTTTTAAATCATAATTATGGGGATAATCACCTATTATAAAATCTCCTTTATTAAAATCTTTTTTATCAAACTTAAAAGTCCAAATATTATTATTAATAATTTTTTTAGATTTTAATTCATTTATAAAATTATCTTTTTCTTTTTCTTTATTTTTGATAATTTTTAATCCTAAAACATTATTATCATCTTTTATTATACTTGTTGCTAAAATAAATTGAATTTTTTCATATTTTAAATTATCATTTTTAATATTTGAAAAATAAAAATTTTCTTTTGCATAAAATCCTAAATTAAATGTATTATCTGAACAAGAAAATTCTGTTTTATTATTTGATGAAAAAGAATTTGAATTTTTTTCATTATAAATACTATTTAAAACTAAATTTCCACTTATATAAAATGAAAATTCATTAAATTTTACCACAACAGGAATTTTTTGTATTGGATTTCCTATTTCTAAATTTATTATTTCCTTATTTTTTATTTGAGTTGATGTATAAATATCATTATTTGTTATTTCTTCTATTTCTGTTTTAAAAGGAAATTTTAATATTTCTGATTTTATATTTTGTTGAAAAACAAATAATATCAGAAATAGGAGATTATATGACATTTTTCCTTTAATATAATTAGAATATATATTATATAATAAAAATTAATTTTTTAAAATTAATTTTTAATTAATAATCTTATTCAAATAAAATTTTTTTTTCCTTATTATTATTATATATTAAAAAATTATTTAATATTATTAAATTATTATTTAATATTATTAAAACATTAAAAAAAAGATTCATTTTTTTATTTTTTTATTATACAAAGGCAGGGAATAAAAATATAAAAAGGAAAAATAGTAAAAAAAAAATTTAAATAATGGAAGAAGCCACAGTTTTAAATATAAATACCAAACAAACAAATATTGAAAAAGAAGAAACATTAGTAATAAAAGATACAGAAAAAATAAAACTATCTCAAGACACAATAAATGATCTATCATTAAAATGTCCATTTTGTAAAAGTGAAAGTATATTTCTTCAAATTCCAGAATATAATTTTATAAGATTAGAAAATGAAAATACAAATAAAATAAGAGGTTCAAATTTAAGTTATTATCCAATATTATTTTGTGATAATTTACATGCATTTTGTTCAATTTGTCATGAATATCCTCATATAGGAAAAAATTGTGATAATGAAGAAGAAACAACTTTACATAATATAATGTCAATATTAGAAATATTAAAAAATGATGTTCCAGATGATAAATTTGACAGATTTAATTATTTAAAAAAAAAATCATTAGAAAAATCATCAAATTCAAATACTACAATCACAGAAGAAAATACAATAAAAGAAGAATATACATCTTTATTTATAACAGAAGATGAAGAATTTCCTATAATTAATTCATCATTAGGTTATATAAAATGTCCAAAGTGTTTAAAATCTGATAATAATTTAGATTTAATAATACCAAAATATGATTTTATGCAAATTGAAGATATTAAAACAAGACAAAGAATATGTAAACCAATTCATTATTTTCCAATTGTATTTTGTGATGTTTGTAAATTTCCATTTTGTGCAATTTGTTCTAAAGAATGTCATTTAAATAGATTATGTGATAATAAAAATTTAGATAAAGTATTAAATATACAAAAGCAATTAGATTATTTACAAAT
Organism: Isotricha prostoma; assembly: GCA_023807205.1. Lineage (NCBI taxonomy): Eukaryota > Ciliophora > Litostomatea > Vestibuliferida > Isotrichidae > Isotricha > Isotricha prostoma. The sequence continues at coordinate 18,070 of JAJMZS010000012.1, read as the reverse complement.
AAATGTTCCAGATTCAAAACAAGAAAGATTTAAAGAATTAAGAGTAATTTCATATAAACATGCAATTGATTATTTAGAATATAAAAAAAATCCTAATAAATTACCAAAGAAAAAACTAAAAGTTATTCGAGAAGAAAATAAACAAAATACATCAAGTACATGTTGTATGTGTTGTGAAGATTGTTGTGCAAAAAGTGCATGTACATTTAAGTGTTTGGGATTGTATATTTTAATGATGTTATTATGTATTTTTTATACTCCAATTTGTTTTTTTATTTTAGGATTTTGTGTAGGAATAATTTTTTTAATATTAGCTTTAAAAATTCTTGCTTTTCTTTATTATTGTATTCAATATATGTGTTGTGTAAAAGAAGTTGGAAGAGAAACTAAAGGAAATGTTACTACTATTTATCTTGATGGAGATCATATTAGACGATTAGAAAGTGAGTTATCAGAAAATTGTGAGTTTTTTAGTTTATGTGGAAAAAATTGTGTTGGTGCAATTGTTGTATGTGCTTTAACACCTTATTATAAAATAATTGAAGAATTTACTCGTTTATTATAGTATATTTTATTTGTTGTTTTTTGAATTTTTTATTTTTAGATATTATGATTTTTTTAATTTTTATATAAAATGATTTTTTTTCTTTTTTTTTATTTCTTTTTTTATTTTTTTTTTTTTCTTATTTTTGTTTTCTTTTTTTTGACAATTTTTTCATATTTTTTATTTTTTTTTTCCTTTTTTTTATTTTTTTTCAGACTTTTTTTTAGTTTATTATAGATTAGAAACAAGAAAAAATTTAAATTTTCAATTAATAAAAAATGGGCAAAAAAAATAAAATAAAATAATAATACTATTAAATTATTCTAACTTTTTTAATAATTCCAAAATTATAATCTTCAAGATAATCATATTTATCAGAAAAAAATTCTTCATTATCAATAGTAATATATTCATCTATAAAATTTTGACAAGGTAAATTTCCATTTTTTAAAGATTTATAAATGCTACTTATATAAATCACATTTAAACAAAAAAAAATATTTAAAGGACAATTTGCAATAAAAGATAGAAAAAGCATTGATTCTGGATTTTTAAGAAGATCTAAATCTCCAGAGAGTGAACAGTTTAAATCAGAAATAATAGAAGTTAATTGTAAATTAACAAGATAAAGAAAAACAGTATAAAACACATTACCAAAAAAAAGAAAGAAAGATAATATATAAATTGATAATATTAATCCTTTATAACACTTAAAAGTTGGTTCATTTTCTTTTGGCATTTTCATACAACTTCTTATTAGGAAAATAAATGTTATTAAAAATGTATATATTAATATTATATTTTTTGATAAATTGTAAATTGGTTCTATTGAAGGATAAAGTTCATATAACTTTTCAAAAGTTGAACTATATCTACCTTCCTTATAATAATTATATATATCTATGTCATCTTTTATTGATTTATAACATTGATCTATTATTTTGAACTCATCAAATTTTGATACTGCTCCAAAATAATAAAGAGCAAAACTATATGGTAAATAAATTATCAGACTTATAAAAAGACAAATGAATTTATTATTACAACAATTACAACAAAAACACATTTCTTAAATTTTTATAAAGATTTAAATTATTTGTTTCTTATATTTTAAAGGAATAAAAAATATTTTTTTAAATCTTAATAATATTAATATTATTAATATTATTTTTAAAATATTAATAATATGAAAAATACTATTTTCTAAAAATATTTAATTAAAAATTATTTTTGTTTAGTATAACTTAATCAATAACTTCAATCCTTTTCTAATTCAAACAATATTTAAAAATTATTTAGATATATTAAGACTATCATAATAATATTATTTAATATTTAAATAATAATTAAATATCAAAAAAAAATATTCATAAAATTATATTTTATCATCAATATTTAATTATCTTTTTAGATTGTTGACAAAAACTTTTTTAGTAACTTTAACAAAACTTTAAAAAGTAATTTTAATAAATTCTGCACCATCCTTAATTTGATTAATTATTTGTCCTGAAAATCAAATATCTATCTCTTTATTAATATATTTAGAAATATATTTAAAATTAAAATTTATTTATAAAATTTATGTTTTAATTATAACATATCACAAAATTAGTAAATTATCATCAACTCTTATAGTTTCATTCTCAATATTAAATAAAAAATAAAAGAATGTATTTTAATAAATTCAATAAAATATTCAAATTTTGCTAAAGTATATTGTTTATAATAATCCAAGATTATCGTTTACTAAGAAAAATTTTTAATAAATTCAGCATAGAATAAATTAAAATTTTATTTTTATTTTATCATCAGATTGATTATTTTTATAATAAGAAAATATTTATAATTAATTCTTTTATTATTCTAAAGACATTTTCAAAGAATACAATTAAATAATATCATTATATAATTGTTTAATTGAAAAATTTTTTATAAGTGATTATAAATCTTTCATTCTTTAAAAATTATTAAATCTATTATTTACGTTATTTACATAAAAATAAATATTAATTTGAGCTAATTTTTTCATACAAAAAAATTTATAAATATAAAAGAAAAAATATAAATAATCCATTTCTTCAATCAAATAATTTTAATACATATTCAATAAATTAATAAAAGATATGAGTAATAAGATTAATCAAGTTAATAATATTCTTTTATAGATAAAAAGTATTTTTAAACAATTGTATATTACTTAAAAAAATATTTCTATTTCAAATTTAAATTTAAATAATTATTATTTTTTCTTATAATTAATAAACAAAAAAATTATATTTATCATTTATTTCAAATGATAAATATAATTCATTACAAATATAAGAAACAAAAGGGTATTTATAATATAAAAAATTAATCTACATAATTGTGTATAAATCTCAATCTTTCCTTTATCCCAACCACAAAAATCAGCAATTTCTTCATCAGTTAAAAGTAATTTTTTAATTTTTTTTTCAAATTCCTTAAAAGGAATATCCAATCTTATAATATCATTAGAAATTAATCTAACATAATAATTTCCATTTAATAAATATAATTCAAAATAAACATTTTCAGAAAAATAAGTATATTCAATTGAAGTATTAAAAGCTAAATTATTAAATATTTCAAAGCCTCCAATAGTGTTATCATGCATAGAATAAATAATATATTTCAAAGTAGTTTGATTATTAATTACAGCATTCATTTTTCTTAAAATTCTTCTAAAAGTATAACTCATAGTAACTTGAGCAATTTTAGGATTAAAATAATTAGTTCCATTCCAATCAAGAAATAAAAATTCAAAACACATTTTTTTATAATCTTCCATATTTTCTTCTCCAATTAATTTCTTTAATTTACTTAAATTTCTCCCATCTGTAATATCAGAAATAAAAGAATCCATATATTTATAAGTAGTCATATAATCATATAAAAAAGTTTTATTTGTAGTATTTTCTAATTTCATTAAAGCATCTCCATATTTTTCACTTAATCTATTAATAAAAAAAATAATATCATCTCTTTTTTCAACATTACTTCTATTTTTTTTTAAATTAGGACAATTTGCTCTACTTTGTAATTGAATATGATGATCAGGTAAATGAAAAAAATGAAAAGGAAATACATTAATTCTATTAGGTAAAGAATAATTAGATTTTTTACCAGAAAAATATTTTAATTCCATATCTTTATAAAATTTAGTATAATTTTCAGTGGGAGGTATAATTAAACTTGTATTAATTAAATGATTTGGAATTCTTTTTCCAGTTTTTTCAGGATATAAACCTTGTAATTGTGCATAAACACTTTGAATTGTTCTATTATAATCTGTTGTATAAATTTCTATTTCTTCTTTATCAAATTTTTTTTTTAATAATTTATATTTTTCTATAAATCTTCTTCTGTTACGTACTCCTATTAAAAAATGAGATCTTTTTCCTACTTCTGTTAATTCATTTTTTGCTATCCATTTTTCACCATAACAATCTACTCCTTTATGTATTCCTTTAAATGGAGAACGGGCACCGTGTCGATGTACTTGAAATACAAATTTTAATTCTTCTGCTTTTATTATTACGAAAAATGAAATTATTTGATATAAGAAATACATTTTTTTGAAAAAAATTTTTTTTTATAATGTTTTTTTTTTATATTAGAATTTTATTTAATTTTTTTATTTTTTAAAGTAGAGTTTTCATTTAAAATGATCAATTTTTAATTTTGGGATTTTTGACTCGAAATTTGAATATTTGTCATAGTTTATTATATTGTTTTTGTTTGGTTTTGGAATTTTACTATAAAAACGATAATCAAATGAGTTTTTGCAATTATTTTTCTCTTCTTCAATATTATTTACATTTTGATTTTTTTCATTTTTAAAAGGATCAAAATTATTATTTAATCTATTTAAAATATTTTCAATATATTTCTCATTTTGTTGAGTTGAAATTGGAAAATATATTTTTGAATCTGATTCAAACTTAAAACATGAATTATATTTTTGACTTTTAAATTCAGTTCTAAATGAAAAGTCATTCATTAAATTTAAATTTAAATAAATTAATAATAAATATAAAAAATATATAACTAAAAAAATAAGAAAACATAAAAATAAAAATAATTTAAAAATATATTTTTTCTTCTTATAATTTTTATTTTAAACATTATTTTATTATTTTATTTAATATATCAAATATAATTATTGACATTTAATATTTTAAAAAATGATATATATTTTTTTATACTTATTATTTTTTTTAAATAAATATATTATTTCAATATATTGTGAAATTTTTTAAAATTGATTAGTATAAAAAAAATATTAATTAATAATAAAAATAATGATATAAATTCAAAAAAATCTAATTTTTTAAATAAAAAGATAAAACAATAAATAATTTTTAATACTTTTTAAAAATTTTATTTATTAAAGAAAAATAATTTCAAATTAAAAAAATGATAGAATCAAATATAATCAATTGGATAGATCTAGGTGACTCAATGCAAAACTTGGATGTATATTCCAAAAAAAAATTAGTAAAATTTTTTAATTTAATGCGAGTAATATTAACATATAAAACATTCTCAATTTTTTTCTTTTTAATTCTAAAATTTTTCTTTTTTCTTCAATTAATGATGTTAACAATAGTAAATGTAGAAGATAAAAAAGATCATACAATAACAATTTTAAATTACATTTCAAATGTTATATTCATTCAAGAAATAATTAATAGTAAAGGAAGTTATAAAATTGCTATTATATTAAATTCATGTTTAACAATAATAACTTTATCTTGTTTTATATATTTTATAATATCAATTAAAATTGGAAGATTCTATATAAAATTCCCAGTTTTCTTTCTGAATTTAATAGCAGAAATTTTAATGCAATATTTAATTGGACCAATTGTACAAATTTCTTTATTTTCTACAAATTGTAAACATAATAAACATATTTTTTTAAATGTTGAATGTTTTAAAAATTTTGATCATTTACTTATTACAGTTGCTTCAGTAATTAATTTAATTTTCTTTTTAGTTTTATCAATTGGTTTATCTATTTATTATAATGAAATTGGTGCAATAAATGAAAATAAAGTAGGAAGTAGAATTAATTGTAATTATGAAATTTATATGAATATATCTAAAATATTAATGTTTGTTCTTGCTTATTTTATTCAATTTCATTTTTCTGATAAAAAAGAATATAAAGTCATTTTACAAGTTTATATATTTTTTAATTCTCTTTTTTTTTCAATTTATGTTTATAAAACTGTATTATATTATGATTCAAGAATAAATATAATTACTCAATTTGGTTGGGTATTTGTTTGTTGGTATAATTTTGTTATTGTAATGAGAACTTTATTAAATATAAATGATACTACTATTTTTCATATTCTTGGATGGATTGTTATTGGTTTTAGTTTAATTTTACTAGAAGAATATAGACAAGAATATTTATTAACTGATTTTAATATTTTTGAAGCAAAAACTTTAAAAGAAATTGAATTATTTAATATTACTTTATTTAATTTAATGAATCAAAGAAGTGTTAAATCAAAAACACTTTTAATAGGAATTATTAAAAAATTTGAAGAATATGTTAAAAATTCACCTGAATTAAATGAGAAATATAATAAATTAAATTCAAATGAACATTTAAAAAAAAAATTTAATTCAAGTAATGCATTACCAATTTTATCTATAATTTATATTGTATATGATCATCATTTAGAAAAAAGTTTATTAAAAAATGATTTAGTATTAAATATGTGTTATTTCCTAATGAATAGAGTAAAAAATCCAACTTTTGCAATATCACTTTGTTCAAAAATGAAAGTAACAAGTCACAAACATTTATATTTCAAATATATTTTAATGGAAGAAATAAAAGAATATTTAGTAAATAAATTATCAAAAAGTAATAATAAAGAATCAATAAAACATGTTCAAATAGGAAGTGTAATATTATATAATATATATATGGAATTATTTAAAATTAAAATTTATGATGCTGCGTGTAATCAAATAGATTATTTTGATATATTAAAAAATAATGTAAGTACACCAAAGACAACAGAAAATTTTTTAAAAATAGGAGAAGATATATTAAGATTAAGAAAAGAAATATTAAAATTATGGGAAAAAATAGTAGAATTAAATCCATTTAGTGATGAAAGTGAAAAAGATTATATGTTATATTTACAAACAATATTACAAGATGATATTTTAGCAAGAACAGAAGCAAAAAAATATTCAACATTAAAAACAAATAAACTTTCAGAAAGAAATAATATTTATCATTCAATGTTTATTCATGATTTATCATCAATAATTTTAATTGATGGTTATCAAACAAATGGAAAAATATTATATACAACACCAAATTTTCCAATTTTATTTTTATTTAGTGGAAAAGAAATATTAAATATGAGTATTGATGATTTATTACCAAATGTAATACAAACATTTCATAAAGATTTAATAGAAGACGCAATAAAATTTACAAATGTAAATTACTTATTTAAAACTCAAAAAGATGTTTTATTAAAAGGTAAAAATGGTGGTTTTTTCAATATAAAAATATTTATTAAATGTATTCCAAATTTAAGTTATGGTTTAATTTACGTTGCTTATATTACAAAAATGCAAGATCACAATTTCATATTAATATTAGATAAAGATTTTAAAATAAATGGTTTTACCGAAATGCAAAGTTCATCAACATTTACAATGAATAATAATTACGGATTAACACAAGGATTATATAATCATCACATTGCATTAGTTCTCCCTGAAATATTATTACAAATGGAATGTAAAGATCAAAAATTTTATATACCAAAAAGTGAAATTGAATTAAAAGGTAATTTATATCCAGTTTCGGCTTGGAAAGAATTAGATAATAAAGTAGAAGCAGTATTAGATAAAATAAAACAATGTGGTAAATTACAAATTGATGATGAACAAAAAAATACAATTCAAGAATATGAAGAATTAATAAAAGATATTAGTTCAAAATATCAAAAACCTTTTAGTGTCTTTTATAAAATAATAACTAAAACATTTTTAGATGGAAAATATTCTTATCATAGAGTTTATATTACTAATGATTTAATTGCTTTAAATGAAAATTCTAAATCATTTCCAAGTGCAGTTGGATCACAAAGTGATAATAAAGAATTAAAGAGAACTGAATTAAAAATGAGTTCTGTACATGAATTTAAAGAAAGTGGTAAACAAATTAAATTAAAAGTTGGTAATTTAAGTGAAGAAAAAGTTGAAGAAGGGAAAAAAAATGATGAAAATGAAAAAAAAGATGATGAGAAATCAGAAGAAAAAAAATCTATTCCACAAAATGAATTTTCAAAACCTTCTTCAGCGCCTTCTTCAATTTTAACTAAAAGTTCTATTGATTCTGCTGGATTTAATAAATTAAAAAATGGTATTTTAGAAAAAAAAGAAGTTACTTCAATTCGTATTATGAAATATTTATGTTTTATTTTTGGTGTTACTACAATTGGTTTTATTTGTTTAAATAATTATCGTTTAAGAAAAAATTTTTCAAATTTAGGTGAATATTTAACTGAAAATATTTATTTTAATCATTCTAAAATTTCTGTTAGTTGTGTTTATTTATCAACTTTAAATTTAAAATGGGTTAAAGATAAATTTCAAAATGAAAGTAATTGTCCTCCAACAAGTAGTTTTACTTGTACTAAATTTTATTCTAATTTATTATCAACTTGTATTACTGATATTAAAGTACAAAAAGAAAATGGAAGTTATTTTTATGATGATTTTAAAAATATTATTGGATTAAGTAAAAAAATTAGTTTAAAATTATATAATTTAACAACTGAAGATACTTTAACAATTGATATTGATAATTTATTAAATTTACTTATTTCAAATGGATTAAAATTAAATGCTAATTTAAATACTTATTATGAAACTGATTATAATATTTATGATGTTAATTCACAAAATTTACTTATTCAAAGTATTAATTATGTTAATGATTATAATGTTTCTGGATTTGATGATTCAGAAAAAAGAACAAAAGTTAAAAAAAATTTTACTTTAGTTCCAGCATCATTAATTTGTATTTGTGTTATTTTTGTTATATTAACTATTTGTTTTGGTTTATTAATTTTTAGATTAAATGATATGGAAAAATTCTTTTTAGATAAATTAATTAAATTTCGTTCAAATAATTTTGATGCTTATTTAAAAAGATTAGAAGATTTAAAAAAAAAATTAAGAAATGATTCTGGTGAAGATGAAGAGAAAGTAAATGGTGAAATGGATATGAATGAAATGGGAAGTAAAAAAGGTTCAAAGAAAGAAGAAGATGATGAAAAAGATAAAAATTCTAAAAAAAAAAAAGATGAAAAAGATGATGGAAGAGATAGGAAAAAATTAAGAAAAAAAGGAGGAAGTAAAGCAAATAAAATTCAACAACAAAGGAATAAAAAAAAGAAAACAATGGCAAAATTTTTTTTTATATGGAATTTACTTTTTACATTAAAAGTAATGGGAATATTAATAATATCAATAACATATTATTTAGTAGTAATGTTAATAGAAGCAAAAGAAAAAAATGCATATTTATCATTTGATACAACAACAAATTCAATAGAAGGAATTTATAAAACATCATTTGATATATTTTTATTATTAAAAACAAAATTAGAACCATTTGAAGAATTATTAAATGAAAAAAATATAGCAATAGAATATTTAAATTCAAATCCAGATTCATATTATGTAATAGGAAATTATAATTGTACAAATGTAGAATGTGTACAAAATATTCCAAATTATACTTTAACTATTCCTTCAAATTCAGATATTACTACACCAAAATTAGGTAATTTATTAATGCCTTTAGTAAATGATTTAAATGGTGCAAGTAAATCAACAACAGAATTAAATAATTTATATAATTCTGATGCTTGTTTAGTTTTATTTGATGAAAAGTCAGATGATTATTCATCTTGTTCTTTATTTTGGTCTAGTATTTTAGTTAAAGGAATGGAACAATCAATTACTCAAATGAGTGTTGTTATTAATACTGTTATTGATGAGTTAAATTCATTAAAAGATGGTACTAAATTTTTTGAAGATATTATTGATACTTCTTCTTCTTTTAGTCAATATGAATTATTTGTTGAATATTATTTATTTAAAAGTTATATGAAAACTGTTGATATTTTTCATGATTTTAGAATTATGAAATTAAATAATACTAAAAAAATTTTTAGTGGAATTTTATATGGTTATATTATTGGTGCTATTGTTTTGTTTTTTATTCTTTTGTATTTTGTTTATTCTTCTAAATATGTTTTTAATTCTTTTTTGAATTTTATTGGGATTTTACCTGTTAAATATCTTATTGAAGATGATGCTTTGTATAAAGATATACTTAAGTTAGAACAACATATTTTTTAAAATTTGAAATATTTTATTTTTTTGTTATTTTTTTATTTTTTATTTTTTGTAGGATTTATATTATAAAAAAATAAATTGAAATATAAATAATAAATAATAAAAATTTAAAAAAAAAGTAAAACTTTTTGTTTCTTAAAAATTAAATTCAAAAAATTTTAAAAAATCTTTTCTTTTTTTTTAACATATTTTATTATTTATTCCTCATCTTTTTACTCATCATTTCCTTCATTTTCATTATTATCATTATTTTCATTATCATTTCCTTCATTTTCATTATTAATATTATTTTCATTATCATTATGTTCATTTTCATTATTTTCATTATTTTCATTATTTTCATTATTATTATTTTCATTTTCATTATTATTTCCTTGACTATCTTGTATTCCCTTAGCTAAATTTTCAAAAAAAGTTCCTCCACTCCCATTATTATTATTTTTCTTTTCTTCATCATTTTGTCCAACAGGATTACCTAATAAATGGCAAAATTCTTCAAAAGAAATTTTTCTATCTTCATTTTTATCAACTTCATCTAACATATCATGAATTTCTTTATCAGTAATATCAGTATGTTCAAATAATTCTTTAAGATCCCTAGCATCAATATAACCATTTTTAGTATAATCATAATAATCAAAAATTTCTCTTAAAGTTTTTTCTGAATATTCTTGATTTTGTAATGTCATAGCAGTTAAAAATTCAGAATATTCAATTTTTCCATTTTTATTTATATCAACATTTTCAATAAATTTCTCAATTGATTTCCATTGTTGTTTTGGAGTACCTGGAAAATATTTTCTATAAGCTTTAAATAATTCATGAACTTCAATTGCACCATCATGATTAACATCTAAAGTATTAAATAATTGTACTATTTTTTGATTATTTTCTGAATATAATTTCTTAGATGAAATATATGATAATATACTTCTTCTTAAATTAGATCCAATTGAAAATTGAGCAATTTCATTCATTACTGATACATTTTGATAATCTTTTTTCTTATCTCCTCCTAATAATAAAGCAAGTCCTTTTTCTAATTCTTCTTCATTAACTTCGAAATAATCATCTTTTAATAAAGCAATTGCTTCACTTCTATCATTAGGATTTAAACAAAGCATTCTTTGTAAAAAACTTTTTTTAACATCATTTAATTTTTCTGGATAAGTTATTTTTCTATGTGATATTTGAAATAATAATTCATGATCTTTTCCTTTAAATGGTACAGTTCCTGTAAAAAGTAAATAACATATTATTCCAAAACTCCAAATATCAACTTTATTATTATATTTTTGATCAAAACATTCTGGTGCAAGATATAATGTATTTTCTATTCTATTATTAAATGATTGATATGTGAATTTATCTTTTGAAAAAAATTCTGCATTTGTTAAAAAATCTGATATTTTTATTTGAAGTTCATTTTCATTTAAACTTTCTTTAAAAACTAAAATTTTAGTAGGACTTAAATTTTTATGTACAATTCCTTTTGAATGTAAATATGATAAACCATTTAAACATTGTTGTATTATTGTTCTTATTATATTTTCATTAACTTCATCTTTATGATTATATAAAAATGTAAGAATATCTTTTCCAGGACAATAATCATGTATAATATAATAATTATTCTCATCTTCAATTATATCATAATTTTTAATAACATTAGGATGATCTAATTCAATTAACATTTTAATCTTTCTCTCACTTAAAAATACAGAAACTTGAGTTTTATCAATTATTCTTGCACATTTTAATAAAGGTTCACCTTTTAAATTTTCTACTGTAAATGTATTATATGATATTTTATCAATAATTCTATATAAATCATCGAAATTTTTATATAAATTATCAATAGCTAATTTTTCTGCTGATACTATTACTTCTTTTTCTCCTTTTTTATTCTCTTCTATTATATCTGTTTTTTTCCTTTCAAATAATTCTGGATTATCTCCTATTAATTCTAACATTTTTCTACTTAAAAAATCAACTGGAGCATTTGGTTTTTGTTCACATAATTGTAATAATGCTTCACTTATTACATTATATATTTCTTCTTCAGTTTCATTATCTACCATTTTTATATTAAAATTAAATATTTTTAATTATATATTTCATAACTTCTCACAAAAAAACTTAATAAAAAACAAATAAAGAAAAAAAAAATTATAAAAAAAATTAAAAAAAAAATAAAAAAATTAAATTATATTTAATTAAAAAAAAATATTTAAATTCATTATATCTAAAAATTAAAAATGACAAAAGGAACAACATCCCAAGGTCCAAGACATGTAAAAACACATACATTTTGTAGAAGATGTGGAAGAAGAACATATCATAGACAAAATAAAATTTGTGCCTCATGTGGTTTTCCAAGAAAGAAAATGAGACATTATGATGGAGTTAATTGTAAAGTTAGAGGAAGAAGAGGACAAGGAACTGGAAGAATGAAATATTTAAAAGATATTCCTAGAAAATTTAGAAATCATTTTAGAGAAGAAAATGTTTATTTAAAAGCTATTGGAAAAAATGAAAAAAAAGAAGGTAAAACAGAACTTAAAAGAGCTAAAATTCCAAGAAGGAAATTACATTAATCATTCATTGAAATACTTTTTTTATTATATGGGATTTTTAAAATATTAAAAATAAATTTTTTAATTTTTGGAAAATAACTTTTAAAAATTTTTTTTTCTGTTTTTTTTTTAGTTTTTTTTATTTTAAAATTTAGAAAAATGATTTTTGTAAAATATTCAAATTTTTTTTTTTTAATTTTACTTAAAATAATAAACATTATATAATAATTTAATATTATAAAAAATTTCTTTTTTTTTTTAATCTCCTTTATCAAAATTTAATAAAGGAATATTTAATGAATATTGACTTTTAATATTTCTTTTTGTAATTTCCATATCTTGATATGTATCAACATTTCCATGATTTAATTCAAATTTTTCCCATTCATCCCAAAAAGCTTCTTTTAATTTTTCAATATCAGGATTAAAAAATTGACTTAAATGTTTATAAATACTTCTTGCTCTACCAAATTCGCCTAATTTACTTTCAATTGAAACATATTTTAATCCTATTTCTAATATATGATCTTTATCTAAAATATCCATTGCTTTATTAAAAAAATTTCTTGTTTTTGTTATTCCAAAATATTTTGCTGTTTTTGATATTAAAACACTAAAAATAAAAGGTTTTTCATTTTGAGGAACATCATTTGCTCCTTTATCTAAAATATTAATACAATGATTAAATGAACCATATTCTTCTTCATAATATGCAAAAATATAATAAAATATTTTTATTTTATCTTTTGGACATTGTTTTATTATTTCATTATACATATCTCTTATTCTTTCTATTTTTTTTCCTTTATATCTATCTATAAATTTACTTATATAAACTAACCATAAATCATATAATCCAGGCCATTGAAAATAAAAAATACCTTGTTCATAAATTCTAAAAGTTTCTTCATAAAAATTTTTTTTTTCTAAAAATGAACAATAATTAAATATAGTTTGAATATTTGCAATTTTTAATTCTATCATTTTATCATATATTAATCTTACATTATCTTCATTTCCAAAATTACTTTCTAAATCAACATAAAGTGACCATAAAATTAATGATTTATTATATCTTGAATATTTTTTATTTGTACAAACAGTTTTAATAATAATATAAGCATCATTATAATTTCTAAAATTTAATTGTTTTTCAACCCATAAACACCACATATCAATATTTTCATGTATTTTATTATAAATAATATTACATCCTTTATAATAAATATTATTCATTTTATCAATTTCTCCATATTGTTCATAATAATTAGCATAATTTAAATATAATTCACTTAAATTTCCATAAGCATTTTCTGGAATTATTGTATTTAATGCTTCTTCATATGTTTCTATTGTTGATTCGTAATTTTTACATAAATTTATTTTTTGAATCCATTCTTTTACATTATTTGGATTTTGTCTTAATTTTGTTAAACAAAGCATTAAAGGTCTTCTTTCTAATAAGTTATTTAAACGTAAAAATTTGAAATTTAATTTTTCTTCATATGATAATTTCATATTATTTTCATTTTCTGAATTATTATCTTCTTTATCATTTTTATTTTCAATTAATTCACCTTCTTCATTTTTAATTTTTAATTCAATAAAAGCATCTTTTAAATTTTTTTCAATATCTTCAATATCAATATCCATATTATTTTCATTATTAAAATTATCATTATCAGAATTATCATTATTATAATTATCATCATCAAAATCATCAAAACCACTTTTTGCTAATTCTTGTTCAAATTTTAAATAAGTATTATAAACTAAAGTAAAATCTCTAACAGTTAAAACTTTTTCTAATGCTTCTTCAAAAATTTCTCTTGCTTTATTAAATAATTTCATTTTAATAAAAAAATTACCTAAAGCAACCCATAATCTTCCAATTTCTTCAGAATATCTATTTATACCATGTCTCATTATATTTTCAACATCAAATTTTTTTGCAATTTCTGGATATTTTTCTATAATTTGACAAAGAAACATCCAATAATTATATTGAGTTCTATTTTTTTTTGAATAAAACATATCATCATTTAATATATCAATAATTAATTTTATAGCATCTTCAAAATGAGAAGTACTAATTAAAAAATCAATATAATCTTCTTTAATATCTGGATTAAATTTCATATATCTTTTATAAACATTTATAATAGTTTTTTCACAATCAGTTTTAATAGCAAAATCTAAATAACTTTTCCATATTTTTTTATGTTGTGTAGCAGGTAGATTCTTCAAAGCTAAATTATAAATTTTCCTAGTTTTAGTAATTAAACATTGTTCTTCTAAAAAATTACAATAATCTAAATAAATTCTTGGCATTTTTGCCATATAAATTAATGCTCTTTCATGTAAATTATTAATTATTTCATATCTCTTATCTGGTAATTGATAATTTAAAATATATTCTCTGGCTTCTTTTAAATAATTATACCATAATTTATAACTTGCTGGTAAGTAACTTAATGCCGTCTCATATAAACGAACTCTTATATTGTATGGTGCTTCTGATGATCCTAATAATGTATTCCACCAACTTTTAAAATTTAAAGGATTTTGAATATTGTCATAATTTGTATATTGAGATATTTGCTCGTTTAATGATAATAGATTTAATTGCTTTTTCTTTTCTACTATTGAAGTTTTTTTTTCTTCTTTTTCTTCTGCCATTTTTTTATTTTTTTTTTAAAAAATATTTTAATTTAGAATTAATATATTAAAAATATTTATTTATTTTTTAAATGATTATATTTAGATTAATAATAAATTTAAACTCATTCTTGCTTTTCACTATTTTACTTCATAGATATTAAAGTTTTCAATAATAGATTAAAAATTAAATTTATAGAGCTACATAAATTTTTTAATTCACATTCTTTAATAATTAATAATCCAAATAAACTAAAATAAAATAGATATTTATAATGCACCAAAAAAATTTATAAATATTCCTATATAATAATATTTACATAAAAAGATATTTGATATAAAAAATAATATTTACTCATTAATAATATCTTTTAAGTCTTTTCCTCTTTGATTAATATCAAAGTTTAAACAAGAATAAATAATTTCTTTAATTTTTTCTATAAAAAAACTATATTTTTCATTTTCAAAATGATATTCTTTAACAAATTTATTAACATCAAATTGTTTTATATCTCCTATTTCAGAACTTTTACCAAAAGGAAAAAATTTGAATAAAAAATAAAAACAAATAATTCCAATATTCCAAAAATCAATATTTAAATTATATCTTTTATTTAATATCATTTCAGGTGGAAAATAACCATAACTTCCTAAGGCTTCTTTTTTTTTTTCAAAAGTAGAAAATAAATCAGAAAAACCAAAATCAATTATTTTAAAATTACCATCATTCCCACATAAAATATTTTCTGGTTTAATATCTCTATGAATTATTCCTAAATTATGTAAAAAATTAACACCATTTATAATTTGTTTTATATAAGAGTATTTTTTCTTTATATTAAAATTAATTGGTTCTATAATATTTAAAGGACAATATTCCATTATTAAATATACATTATCAATATCTTCTAATATATCATATATTTTTATTATATTTGGATGATTAATTACTTGTAATATTTTACTTATTTCTATTTCATTTCTGTAAATTGTTAAATTATGTTTTTGTTTTATTTTTGATTTATTTATTATTTTAATTGCATATTTTTCTTGTTTAATATTTTCATTTGGATCATATATTATTGAATTTAATTTATCTATTTTTTTTAATGCTAAATATATTTGCCCAAATCCACCTTTTCCAATTTGATCTATTAAATTATATTTATCTTTAATATCTGAATAATTTGATAATATTTTTAATTCATTATAAAATGTATTTCTTTTACTATTTGTTGGAAATTGGAAAATAAATGACTTTTCATTATCAAAAATTTGACTATTTATTCCTGCTTCAAAAATATTTTTTTCATTATTTTCTTTATTTTTTGTAGGGAATGAATAAGCTAAAGGAATAATTAAAAAATCTTTTTTATTTTCATTTTTATATTTTATGAATAAGTAATTATCACAAAAGTTTAAATCACAATTTTTAATTTTTTCATTATTTAATATCATAATTATATTTGAAAAATCTTCTTTTTTTACATTATTATCAAAAGAAAATATAGAACTTCTTCTTTTTGGAGAAAAAGAATTTTCAGATTTTCTTTCATCAAATTTAATATCAGTTTTAGAGAATTTTAATTCTGTTGATAATCTTGGAATTAATAGATTTTTTTTTTTATTTATATGAATCATTATATTACAACTTTTTCGAAGATTCATATTTCTTGAATTAGAATTATTATTATCATCTGAACTATTTGTTGTAAAACTTTCTCTACATTTTATAAAATCATCTTCAAATAATTTTAAAGATTCTAATTCATCACATTCTTCTTCTTCATTATATTCTAGATTTAAATCATAATTTTGATTAATATAATCAAATAATTCTTTTGTTGGTTCTATTATATCAATTTCTATTTCATCTTTTTTTGATGATGAACTATCTTCATCTTTTGTTGATGATGAATTATCTTCATCTTTTATATTTACGAATTCTTCTATATTTTTGTTAAAGAATATCATATCATTTTTACCAAAAAAAAAATTATTTATAGAAAAATAAAATAAAAAAAATAAATCTGAATTTATTTTTTGAATAAAATTTATAAAATAAGATATTTTGATTTTTTTTGATTCTTTGAATATTATTTCTAAACAATTATCGATAAAATAAAAACTTTCTTGATAAGAAAAAAGATATAAATGATAATAAAATAATCTAATATCTTCATAATAAATCATATTATCTTTATTAAAATTAAAAAACTGAGAAAATATTTCAATCCTTTCATTTTTATTTCCATAAATAATCTTTATTAAATTTTTAATTAAATCATTTGAATTTAAAATCTTTTTTCCTTCTTCATTTTTTTTAGTAAAGAATTCATATAATTTTTTTTTTGCAAAATAAGGAAATTTTGGAAATAATTTATAGAAAGTGTCTCTTGAAATTATTTCATTTTCAGCATTCATTAAACTTTTGAAAAGATATATTAGAAATATTTCAAATTTTTCTAATGAAATGCTGGAACAAATTGATTCGTAATTTAATAAATTTTGTGAATTTTTTTTCTTTGTCATATAAGCCTTTTTATGTAATTGAAAATAAAAATTAAATATCTAAAATTAAAAAAAATTTAAAATCAACTGGAATAAAAATCAAAATTTATGAAAATTAAAAATAATTATAAAAAATAAATTAAATTTAATTAAAGAGAAATAATATTATTAATAAAAGAAATATTTTAGATTATAATAATTCAAATATTATTGATTATAATAATAATAATAAATCTAATTTAAAATTTTAAAATAATGTTATTTAATATTATGGTAATTTAAATTTTTTAAATACATAATAATTTTTGGGGATTGGGGGATTGGGGATTGGGGATTGGGGATTGGG